>PNEQ01097327.1:30442-83198 GCA_003012365.1 Medauroidea extradentata
ACAAATAAATATAACTTGATCAATTTCATTGTGATTTCCAATTACTTCCTTCTCTATATACATCCAAATCTATTAAACAAATGAAATTAAAATTTTCTTTTGAAAAATGATACCATTCCATCAGTATTTTCTTAAGACGTTGTCACGTTCAACTATCGTCAGTAAACCGACTTTACAGACAACCAATTTTTTTTTGTTTAACTATCAACATTTTTCCGAAGATGTTTTTGCATCACTTGCACACATCTTAACATTTTCCTTCAAAACATACATACAACTTCAGCCACGATCAGAGTGCTGGTTACGGTTATGTGAGCTGTTTAAGATTCGATGCATGACATTAACAGTAAATGTCCACCATCGCCTGTACGATACGGCGGGATAAAACAGAAACACGTATGTACGCAGTTTTGCCTACATATTAGGACCAATTTTCACGTGCGTTCTGCAGGGAAACGAGGCCTCCTCACTATAAAAGGACATTTTTATTACTCACGTAACATTACTCAACAATGAACTTTGAAATGCTAGAATATCCTGAAGTTACAAAAAATAGTACAAAATTTAAGGGTGGCCACCTATTTTATTTTCGTAAGCCTTGAGAAGGTATCAATCGGCATTTACTGTTGGTTTTTCAGCCGAATTTACGTGAAGTAATATTCTGAGTATTGTCAGTTGACGACGAACAGTTTTCAGTTCGCGGGGAAAGTAATGGTTTAAAATTTGGTACTAAATGCATACTATTATCTTAATGTGGCTACACATAGTTTCTAATTACTTTTTCCTCAAGGAAGAAGTTTGTCGGTAGTTCGTAGAAACTGCCTGTGTAGACTATGTATGCAGAGAGGGAGAGAAAGGCAGAGTGTGTGCATGGCTTTCTTAAATTCTACATTTTATAGAACAGCATTTTATTAACATAAAGATTTTCGTAATTTTTCTCGAAAAAATTGCATTGTTACACACGAAATATGGCACAAAAATAATAGGCTCGTACGGAAATTCAGACAAAGATCTTGATTTGAGGAAGGCAAAGGCCAGTATTCATGTGTAAATTTTGGAATAAAATTCGAAATACCCATAAATATAACAAACTACTATTTCTGAACGTGTTTATTGCGAGGATAAAATATGTTTCCTAGGAGTATTATTTCACGCAAATTTTAAACAGTTCTACGATAGTAAATTGAGATATTTCTACAGTGTTGTTGGTTACGTAGTTTTTTATTTTCCCGCGTAAGAAATACATGACGTTAATATCGTCGTAATAATCTTCCTGCTTAAAATGAGCTAACATTTAACGACGTAGCAACCCTTTCTGCCATCATACTAGCTAGACTGAAGAATTTAGAAATCTTTTTCAGTAATATAGAGGGATGAGAGGTCGTTAATTCGGCAACTTCTTGCGTTTAGATGCGTTCTAAAGAAATTAATTCGCACGTTTTAAGTAATAGCATGTGTGTGTGCATAGCGTAAATGTGTATATATATGCAAACATCCAGAGATAAATCATTTAACGTCTTGATTCTGTTGATTTTGATTTTGTTGTAGATAGTTTTTATGAAATATATATTATTTTATTATATTTCCTTGAAGTGCATTCGATTCATATTTGTTGATTAGAAAGAAAATCAGATATGAATACTGAAATACTTGTAGCACACACACTATTACCTAAAACCTATTTAGTAAAACACACATTAAATTTTATTTTCTAATTATTAATCGGGTATTAAACATTCCTTGAATTACTTGTTATTGTTGTATTCGTTTTATGCTTTGGAGTGTATGTTATTGTTTAATTTGTATTCATTAATTCACCTAGGTTTTCCACATGAGTTACTTAGTAGGTCAAATGTCAACATTTCCCAGAGTTACTATTGGGCGATTAGTTACATTAAAGCTTTTGATCTTGTAATTTTTTGTCTAGTCTAACGTATCAAGTTTTTCCATTATTATTATTAAGTATTTTAAAAGTTCAGACACACACACACACACACACACACACACATATATATATATATATATATACACACACACAATGTTTTTCAACTGCGATTTTGTAGTATTATATCTTAATTTATTATTAATGAGGAAAATGGTATGTTGGTATTCATACCAGTATTATCATTTATTCTTCTTTCACGTAAGTCTTATCTTAACAAGGTTATAACCTTACGTAGTCTTTAATTTTTTTTTCTTCACTGGATTAGTGTAAGGTAATGTGGTTACGCCGCATCTTCACCACGTGTAAAATTAAGTCGTAAATGAAACAGAATTTAAATGTGCCGGTTATTTATATAATTTTATAAGACAACCATTAAAGCAACTCTAATATGTTGTATGAATATTAATTTGGCATACAAATTACAAAATAATAAACTGCGTAAGAAATGAATCCTTGTCCATAACACGTTAACAACACAGTTGTTTGGTGAGAATAATGTTTGCAATTAAACGCGAACGTGTAAGTGAAGAGTCACGGAAGCAGGAAGGTTGAAATCTTGTCTGTTTCAGATGGAGCTGGTAAAGTCCATTAAGCATTGCCCCTCAGGCTGGACGTACCCTTCACCCTTCCCGAAGTGTTGGTAAGCCCACCCCAACAAACAGCTGGCGGTCAAATTTCCTGTCCTTTGCAGCGGTTCTCTTGTGTGACAACCCTACGTCACCACAGCCGGCAAGCTCGGTTGTGAACCCCTTTGTCGCGCGTTCTGAAACATACTTTATTTTGAAAGAGGTAAAAGACGCGTAAAAATGAAGAGCCAAGAATGGAATATCCTTATTGCCTCGTGGTGCGTGGAGAGCTTTCATATGAAAATGTCCCCTGTCTCCTTCTGCGTGACATTAGAGGAAAAGTAGCTAGCCACGGGCGCAGCCGTGCAGGGAGAGACTTATGAAACAGCGGAAGAAACGGCCGCTTGTTTGTGGCGAGCATTAAGTATTTCTCATTAAGAGAGCGTGAGAATGTGCGAACAGGCGTCACAAAACGCGTGCTGCTAGTGTCGGCTCTCTGACCTTTCACAGGTAATGTATTTTAACAGAATTTCTCAGCTAAAAGTCACTGCATGTAAACATACCAAGCACTGGGTTCTTTGATCTTGTCTTCTGTGCGAAGAGCGCTTTCTCGGAACTGCTGTGCCAACAGCAGAAACTGAAATGTCATACTTAAAATAATTATCGTCAACAAAGGCCTCAGCAGGCAACAATCTGGGTGTGATTAAGCCAATTATAATATTTAATTTCAAGGTAGTCACCATGAAATTAGCTAAAATGGAGCACTTGCGTATACAGGATTTAACTTTATAAACATGTAAATAAAAGTGTCTATGTCCTCCTATGTTTCTTCTGAAAAAAGTAGTATAGTTTAAAAAAAATTATCAGAAAGTTCTTTATGTATTGAACACTTGCTGAATAATGAAACACCTCCAGCTTTAACGATACACGTGGAAGAATATGCATCATTGGTTAGGCAATGAGTGAAATTCAACTTGCTACATTGTTGTTATTGTATGATCACGTACGCAGAAATACAGTGTTTTTTTTTTTTAACCAAATGTAACTTTCATATTCTTAGAAGTGCAGAATGCGTCAGTGTACTTGCTACGCAGATGCTCTGATACGACCAGCGTGAGATATTTTTGGTCAGCGCTTAACATCGAGGTCTTCAGCGCTGGTAAGGGATGACATGAGGTGAGTATGGTGCAGCGCCGGAAAGAAGGGGCATGGTAAACGGGAGATCTCCGAGAAAACCCGCCGACCAGCGGCATCGTCCGGCACGATTCCCACATGCGAAAATCCTGGGATCGAGCCCGACCCCGCCAGGAATCGAACCCGCATCGCCTTGGTGAGTGGCGAATGGTCTGACCCCTCGGCCACCGCATAGGCTGAATTGTAGTTCAGAATGTGTATACTGGCCTATTTTAGGTTCAAATAATTTACTATGCTATGAACATTATATTATCACAATATAAACTTTGTTAAGTATTTGAATAATTTATCTTATTCAGATATAATTAATTCCCAGTACCTTAAGTGTGAAACTATGTTCTGTCACTTGGGGACTGAGAACGACCCGAGCCACTTGTACTCACTAATCTTCGGCTCGCAACCCGTCCAGTAGATGTTCAGTCCCCTTTTCGCAAACATAATAGTCATTCTAATAGCACACATATATTCCCGAAGTTATTCTTTTAAAGCCAATAAAAATTCACTATTATCGACTCTGGGCTGAATTCTGCTCAAAGCAGGCACGTCTGCCACAATCACCGCTTTTAGAGATGCGAGTCACCTTCCCGCTTTCAACATATGTCAGCTTATAGTATGTTGAAACGTCGAATAAAGAACACAGTTGTGTGCTCGGGAAGAAATTCTGAAAATCTGAAAGAAAATTCGGGAAATGTGTATTTATAAAACTTCTAATTGACAGCTTTCCGACCAGCCAGAAGCCGTAGAATGCTGAGCGCATCCGAGGCGACTTCGGTAGTCAAATTTCCTATACCCAGCACTACGTTCCAGAACATTATATTTTACACTACTATTCCTGTGACATGATTTCGGCTTAAATACTTTTGGTAGAGAGTGTTTGTTTATGAACTGATAGCCTGAAAATTGGCAACGTGAATATATATATATATATATATATATATATATATATATATATATATATATATATATATATAAAATTTCTTAAATTGCCGATGACTTCAGTGTGCACGTGAGTATATGTGGATGGTTGTGGATTCCTCAATCACCAAAATTACCTTTATAACTTGTGATTTTAAACTAAGCCGAGTGTTGACTCCGTTTAGAACTATTTTTAACATGTGAAAAATAAAATTTCTACATATTTATAATTACTTATTTATAAATGTACACAAATCAAAGAGAAAACGGCAATGAATAGTTTCGTAGATGGCATTAGGTTATAAGAGTGCATTGAACATTCGTTAGATTAATTAACTTAAATAAACTTTCTGTAGAAAGCTTAACAAAGGCGCAGGGGGAGATGGTGTTAAAGATAAATCAATTGACACGTATTAAATTATTATAAATGAATGTAAATAACCAATATAACAAACAACAAATAAAAGACTCAGTTTATACGATTCTTACCTAAATGTGTCGAATTACAAAGATAATACAAATACACATATGTTGTTTAGCTAAAAAAAAGGGTTACATGACAAAATCTGACTTATTTATATGTATTCAGCGCAACATGTTTATAATATAACGTACATATTCGAAGAAAACATGGATTCGAACATGGCACCGCAGGCAATGTAGGCCTACCGGCTTTCCTGCAGACATCGAACTGGTGGCGAGTCTTTCAAATATCCATAAATGCTATGCCACGCTAGCAGGAGCTACTATTTTCTCTTTCATATTAATTTTTTTAACAAAATACATTGTATTTTTTTTTCTAATTTATGAATCGCCCTTGTTACTGTGGGTCCGTGAAGTAAAGAGATTTTGGTCAGATCTCAACATATTGGTCTTCAGCGCTATTATGAAGAAGTGGGAGAAACGGGAGATCCCAGAGATAACCCGCCGACCAGCGGCATCATCCAGCACGATCCCAACACGTGAAAATCCTGAGACGACTCCGCCGGGAATCGATTCCGGGTCGCCGTGGTGGAAGGGCCAATTGCGGCCCACCATTGTTGGTCGGTAAGCTATAATCCAAGTAGGTGCGCAAATTGGCTCAGTTTTATGCTATGTATAAATTTAATTGGTATACATGATATAAGGAAATGAGGTAAGTTATGTTACGAGTGTAATTAAAATATTACGACAGAACTAGTGAACGTTCATGTAAATAGCTGACTAAAACCCGTTAGCAAAAATGTGCTTGCTACAAACAGAATATTATTAAGTATATACTGAAAAGCGTTGTAATAATTTTCAAGCATACATGATAAGCTTACTTTTTCAATATTGATGATAAGTTAATTAAACTCTCTGTTGATAAAGTTTAAGAGCATTAAAAGTGTGTGCCTACTATCGGGTTTGCAGTCCCCAACATTTGATATAAAATTGTATTTATTCATGGTGTATTACTGCCTCAAATGGCAGACCTACAACTCAGAATGTCCCTACCTAAAGGGCTCAAGTCACACGTTTTGTGAAAATAAGTTACAGACGAAAATTTTATTTTGAGCTAATTACGTCGTTCTACAATAAAAAGGTTGAAACACTAAGCTGCACGTATTTTTTTTAAAGGCTCCAACAAAAAGGATGTCAGTCATCGACCAAAGCTTTCTGAAACGCTGTGCAAATGTATTAACAGACGAGGTAAGATTCTTGTGGAGGAACAAATTGAATTCTTCGATGTAAAAGAAAGTTACTATATAAGATAATCTATTAAATATCTTGATTCAAGGTTCAGCGTAAAAATCACGTTTTAAGAGTTCAAAGAGAAGCAGCGTAATTTCCAACTGAGAAGTTAATTTCGCCAGGTATTGTTGGGACAGTAGTAGTTTGCAATTTGGTCTATCACAAGTAGACTGTTTTGTTTGCGAAGAAGTGAATATAAAACTACGTGTTCCAACGTTTGACTGAAGCTGCTATGTTGTGTGCAGAAACATAATTTGTTGTTTATGAGAGAAAACATATAATTTTCAATGAATTTGAAGTTTACAAGAGAGAAAATCCGCTATATAATATTTCTGCTGCCTTCGAACACAGAATATGTATCTACACTAGGTTCTTGTGCATGAAACATTTTGCATGAGGAAGCTAACATCAATGAGCGTTTATGTAGTTACAATGTAAAAAATTGTGTAATTATACAGAAATTTAGGTTGCATCTTGAATTTCCACGTGTTTTACCATTATGTCACGATAAAAATACAAAAAATTGCGTAAAATAACCATACCGCGGTAATTGTATTTTAACACGAAGACGTGTTAAATAAGCCGAACTTCAAAGGAAAAAAAAAACATTTAAAATACAATATTTAATGGAAATGTCTGACCTTGCGAGGAATCGAACCTAAAATCTTCGCGTTATTAGCACACAACTGTAAACAATAGACCACCTGTGATTGTTGTTTGTAAGAGATCGTGACGTTGAGTACACCCACTGTTATTGGCATTGACTGCAATATTTTAGCACACACTTCGCAATTTGAAAAGGAGATGTATTTCTGCTAAGTTGTAAATCTAGCATAGCAATTATAAAATAATCACATGACGATGACACGGTGAAGAGAATGTTGCCAACAATTAACACCTACGTCTTTAGCGCTGGTGAGTGGTGACATGATGTGAGTATAAAGTAGCACCGGAATAAGGAGCGGGGGAAATGGGAGATCCCCGAGGAAACCCGTCAACCAGCGGCATCTTCCGGCACGATTTCCACACGCGAAAATCCAGGAATCGAACCCGAATCGCCTTGGTGGGAGGCGAGAGGTTTAACCCCTCGACCACCGTGTCTCCTGTCCGTAGATGAAACTTATACTAGGCCTAAGTCAACTGGTATTCTGTAAAATTAGATTAAAAGTAGGGTAACATAAAATAACTTGTAAATCAAATATAAAATATTATATGAACGAATTCTTATAGTTTAGCTACGCCAAACTCATACTGCATTTAAAATTTCTTATTTAATCTATAGAGTATATTTTCATGGTATTTTCACCACCCAAAAATTTTTTAACTGAATTTAAGGGCTATATGAATATATAGTTATGTTCGACATTTGTAACAAATATATATGTGGTCAAAATCAATTTGCAGAAAACCGTAGCTGTATTATATTCCATAATAAAGGAAGGGATACACAAAAAGGTTTGCGCTGAATTCTAATTTATACAGACGCATTGTTGAACATCATTTCTATTTGTTTTATTGATTTTATTATTTTGGTCGTTTTACGTGCTCTCCGACAGCCCTAATAAAAAGTACCCTTGGGAGATGGGGTAGGAGTCGGCCGAGACCGGTCTAGGAATATTTCCAGCACTCGCCTGGAGTAATTTCGGAAAACCTTAGATAACTCAAAATCAGGGTGCCTGGAGCCGGGAACGCGATGAGATTGTTTCAACACTGCTCCAAAACGCCCGGTGTTTTTTAAAGAAGAGCATATACAATTTAAAATTATAAGGCTATATTTTACAGACAATATGACTTGCTTCGCACATTTTTACTGTAAATCGGGAATGCATGCATCGTATATGAATGCATGCAAACACCGCATAGTAACAAAACATACAACCTGGAAGTCAGCATAAACTTTTAAAATTACATTATCTTACGTACGCGGGACAGAATTTTCTGGATTTATAATAGACACTGTGCAATATTACTGTGTATGTGTTTAAAAAAACTATGGGGACCACACACGAAACTTCACAATTAATTTTACGAAATAATATCGCTCTTATACAAACTTCTAGAGTAAATTTACAAAAATTTTGCTATTTCAAAACTGCACTAAAAAAATGCATTATTACAATTATGTTAGTGTATACGATGGGGTAATAAAATGCACAACTGAGCGTAGTATTACTACATGCCACTATAAACACGTACATTTAACTGTGTAATTTTACATAAACTTTCTAGTGAGTGTCTGTGTTGTGAATATGTATACATGTACACGCACTCATGTTTGGATTCGTAGTAACACATTCGTAAATTTACACGTACTGTCGCTCTCCTCAATTACACGTACAAAAATGCAAAATTACAAAGCAAAACATTTGTTTGTGAATTATTTTTGTAGTACACTTACGCATTTTAAGACGGATTAGTGAAAAGCAATCAAAACAGTAATTTAGGGTTTTTTTCTTCATGATTATCTCTTGCGAGAAACCCCTCCACACAATACTGACGTGGATCTGTTCTCTGCCATATGTGGTAGGTAAAACCAAAAAAAAAAAAAAATGGTTGGCTACGACAGTCTTTGCCTTG
Organism: Medauroidea extradentata; assembly: GCA_003012365.1. Taxonomy (NCBI): domain Eukaryota; kingdom Metazoa; phylum Arthropoda; class Insecta; order Phasmatodea; family Phasmatidae; genus Medauroidea; species Medauroidea extradentata. The sequence continues at coordinate 39,353 of PNEQ01097327.1, forward strand.
AATATAAAAACTGGACTGTGTTTTCGAATTGTACATAATTACGTTATCATGAGTTATTCCTTCATTGCATTAGACAGATTTCGGGATGGCTAAAAGAACACTGATGCATTATGACATTATTTACAGCATTCAATGTGTCTCTAAAATAGTCATATAAACAAGTTCAGTAAACAATTTTCCGCGGAGAAGGTAGAATTTTCAGAGACTTATAATTTTGATTAATTGATGGCAGGCGTTTATAATAGGCAGTGTTTCCATACAGAGTTATCTGGAAGACACATACCACGAAATAAAAAAATACCTTACAAGTAAGCATTTATAAGTTCACAAAAATTAATTCGGTTGTCATGTAGCAAGTGAATGTATTAATACTTTGGTAGTACCTATATTCTTTGTTGCCCATCCTGGAAAAGCAGCGGTTGTTTTTCCTTCGTTCATGCGTAATTTACACAGCAGATCACTACAATGACATAAATAAATTACGGAATTGCAATAAAAACATGTTATGAATAATCATTAGAAAAAAAGGATATGTACACCGCCGAATGATGTTGTCTTGTAGGTTTAACATATGAACAATGTTAAAATAGTTCCCAATATAATTTTGGCGTTTGTATACAGAGGTGCATTACTATGGATCAATTATTATAAGACAGTAACTTCGTTACAGATGTTTTACTAGAAGTATACATAATGTTTCAGAAATACTTTCACAGACTTGGAGGATGGGTTCCTTACACCAAAAAATTTGCATAAACATGCGTCTGAAAATCTTTAGTTTTTTAGATACTGATAAAAGTTTAGTTCAATGTGTTACAAGGTAACCGCGGTAGTACAATTTAATGTTTTATGATAATTGAATTATGTTATGAATAGAAGTATGTTGATGCTCATTTGTATCATCTATGGCGGATGTGGGGGAATTGGACAGTCTATGATCCGACATGTTAATGTGTGTCAGGAAGTAAGATGATGTTATTTCGAACATTTACTGAGTTTATAAGGGCCACAGTGGTTGAGGTATTTGACATATCGGCTCCCGCCTACGTGATCCGGGTTCGATCACCGGTGGGATGCCACGAGGAAAACATGGCGGACCTTGCCGTTGCTTATTCCACCTACCTCATCCACTCTGGCCGGAGGGCGACATGTTTGTCGAGCAGCCGGCCCACCCTTACCCCGGGCTTCTCACACCCACATTGCGACGCGTCCAGAAGGCGCGAAAACTCAATGGTTTTCATTTTCATTTTATTGTGTTTATGATAATTTCATCGATGCTAATATCAGAAACCCACGGTACATGTTCGACATGACATCCTTGCGCTTCCTCACACACGTACACATGACACACTACGACACCCACCATAGAGGATACAAATAAGGTCGTCAGTACACGTGTATCCACAAAATAATTAAATTATCTAACAACAATGCTTTTACTACTGGTTACATTGCGATACAGTCAAATAAACTTTCATTATTAAAAAAAACTATTGATTTCCGGACCTATGCTTATATGGATTTTTCTCCTTGTTTTGGATAAGGAACTCATCCTCCGAGATTGAAAATTTTTTCTATAACATCTCGTGTATAGTCATCAGTTTCAGAAATTTCGTTATAACAAGCTGACTTTATTAGGTATGTAGAACGTGGTGGAGTTGAGCCAAAGTTATATCCCTTTCCAATAAAACATTAGTCGCCATAGTGGAAGCTGACGATACATAACACTTAACGTGTACTTCATTTTACAAGATAATTTTGAACGTGCAGTGCATTTATGTCATTATTAGGAGATATTGTTTTGCGGCATAGTCTTTAAAACCCTGAACATAGCGATGGCAAGTTTCAAAAAACCAACGAGATTGTACTCTATATGGCAAATCATAGAATCCAAACATTCTCCTAATTAGATGGCGAGGTACATACATTAACGCTTAAAATAAATTTTGAAATTTGCAGAAACTCAAAAATCAATACAATAAAAATAAAAAAGTAGCATACAGTAGTGAAAATTGTTAGTATTCCTTAAGCAAATATTCTGGCAATGTGACACATACATTTAGCTTTAGGCGGCCGCCAACCTCACACTTCAAATGCGTTGCAGGATGTTCGTAAACAGATTTTTTTTCTACAAAAATATTCCACATGTGCCCATCGTGCCAACGTACGAAAAGAAAACACACTTCAGAGACAAAGTTAAACATGATTATCAAGACACTATGCTGATCGAAAACACTGTTACTAAGCCTTCAAACACGGCTAAAACGAGCCTCTTCAGCTTAAAGCGTATTATCTTTATGATGTTAAACCTATGTGAAAAATATTGATAAGCACGCTGCTCGTATTCACGCTCACTGTGTACACATTCCCAAACGTCTGGAAAGTCTGTTCAGTACCGTTTTCAATATCGATCAAATCATGAAACGTTGGCATATGGATGGATTACCGGCCAGCATGTGAACACTTCTGAACAACCTCTGTTTTAACTGTTTGGTATGAGGTATTAAACATCTACGACAATTTTTTAGTTATAGTACGTCTTCCACTATTCAAGGCTTTCAATTGCGATTGCTCCTCTCAACCACATTAACTTATGTTTGACATGCTTGTGTCTATATTAGCTTAACTTACCATTAGAAAGTGAAGCTGATTATTTATATGCTTTAGTATTATGGCTTTTTATCTGTATGTACAACCGTAATTGCAGCATCTAGCAAATCCTCCGATTACTTCGCCTTCAATGTAAAAGAGAACAATTAATTATGCAAACCATTGACAACTACGAGAAAGCAAATCAGAGCTCGACACAGCCCAAGCAAAGAACCAAAGATAGGCAGATATAACTTCTTCAAATCAAAATATGCAATTTGCCAATTACATATTATGGCTGAAGTACATTCTGGATTTTGCTTTATAGAAATATTCACCCAGTATAATTCTTCACTTGCCACACCAATACTGTAGATGCACAAAACAATCATGATTCTAGTAAAAAATACCTTTAGAGGTAAAGGAAGCTAAATATTTCTTAAGAGATGTATTTCCAACTGACAAAGTCCCCAATTCAAATCGTGAATTTAATTCAAATTGTTTCACATATAATATGTGGAGAAATCTACTCTATCTTAGGAATGAGATAGTTTACGAACACATTACCGTTCATGGCGTAATAGTAGCGCCTTAATCTGAATCGCACTAGTCCTCCTCCTGTTTTCCAGCAACTCAGTGCAAGCATAGAAATTGGTTTCAAAACTAAAGAAAGAACTTTCTGCCCAAACACTCCCGTCACAGGTCACAAAATTAAAGCAATATTTACGAGATTCTACACTGTATGGATCTTCGACACTAGAATAAATCCCTTCACATTCAAACGGGTTGGGAATTACATACAGTTTAATAAATAAATTATTCATCACTTCACGAAAACTCAACATGAAATTCTGTAAACTTGTTTTAGCAACTCAAGTATGCGTTGAACTTTGCAAGATTACATAGAAACTTGGAAATCAGGATTGACAATTCCTGTAGAAAGACAACGATATGTATATTTGTAAAATCGTACTGCATCATGTCCATCCCTTCAACACTCACCATGTGTGGAGTACAGGTCGGAGTATTCCGGTATGTTGTAATCTATGTGGTATAGTGCACCTAATTATTGCTCAACTATTGTTAATGCCGTCTGCCTTACTCCATTTACTGCCAAATACAGTAGAATTATAAGAAGATACAATATTTATTTTTATATTGCCAATCGAGCAATATGTAAACATGATATTATTTTATAAATAAGTTAAATCTGAAGTAAAAAACATTAATTGTTTGAAATGTATTATTTTATTGAATTCAATGAAAACTTACATTGTATGTAAGAAGTGTATTTTCCTTGACGCGAACTGAAGTTCTAGACTGGCAAGTACTCGGTGCTTGTACATGATCCCGATTTTTCACTACCGAAACCTAAAGTTTTGATATCCAACTATTCAATACCAACTCATTTTCATGTGTGCGCGTTCATATGCTAGTCGTTATAGTTCGGGGCCTGGGCAGTTTTAAATAAAGTTTGTAAAGGAATTTTTCATACAATAATGATTTTTTGTAACTGCTTAGTAGATATTCGTACTAATATAAACAACACTATTTAAATGTGAGCAGCTTACAACAATGTAACGTTCACCATAATTTAAAAACTTTTGGACTGATTGCGGCCGAAATATTCGTTAAAAGTGCAACAGCGATGATTGTAGTGTAGCGCAAGGTAAGTGGAATTAACGCTAAATTCGCATTTATCACATTTTTTTATAAATTATATAAAATCGAAAAATGTAACAATCTTAGATGTCTACTAAAGCCGAGCCTTAAGAAAGAACGAATACAGTGAGTCGTACGTTTTCATTAATGCTTCAATAATTAAGTGTAATTGTAATTGTAACTAGCTGAACCACTCGTATTGCCCAGGTGTTATTTGGTAAAATCAAAATCGCGAAACATTTCAAAGTATTAAATTAGCTTCAACAAAAGTTTAGGTTGTTCTAAATTACAAAAAAAAAAAACAATAATCAAAGAAAAATGTAAGAGATGTAACTTATGCACGTTTTATGTTATTCTGTTTATTTAAAGAGACCACAGCCATTATTTTTTATTTTAATTTGAAGAAACCAGGCATTTTGTGGTGTCGCCACCAAACTTATTTCATTAACTTTTTTGTGTAGATTATGCGGCTGAATAAAATCTTATACTCTGTTCTAAAGGTTCGTTACCCAACTGTTCGTAAGTGGTGTCCAAATATGTTCATATGAGCAAGGGTACCATTTGTCTAAATGAAATTTGATTTTCCTGCCAATTGATATGCACATAAGTTATACCGGCAGGAAGGCGAATGTTTCTCACTTGACAAACCTCGATTATTCATACTCAAAGTTTCTAAATTACTTCCAGTAATGCTTTTAAGAACTGTAGAGACTATCTATGTTTATAAAATTTACTTTTACACCAATTAGCGAGTATCTTTATCGGCTGAGTCATAAAGTTTTCCTGTTTGCAATTTCTCAAATATCTATGTTTAATGGTGCTTGAAGTATGGCGAACATAATTTATAACGGCAAAAGATGTCTTCATTTTTCACAGAATTAGTTTTCCCGACGATTGATTCTGTTTTACACTATTCAAGAGGTTTTTGTAAGAACTTTTAGGAAGAAATGATAAATCAAATAAAGGAGAGTGGGATTATACCTCGGGAAGTTGTGGAACTTATGAATGATACTTCAACGATACCATTATAAGTTTTCTGGAAATATTTTAACATATGCATGTTAGTGCGTTTGGAACGAATTTTAACATGTGCGTTTTTTATTTTGTAGTAAGGGCGCACCTGCCAAATGTTATTCAAATCCGTCCAACGACATAGAGTTCTATGCGAAACAAAACATAAGCAACATACATGCGTTCATTCAATTTAAAAGTTAGTAAATATTACAAACATTTCAATCTAATTTAAACTTCCTGTTATTTGTAAAGCAATAAGTATTATCTTTCTAAGAAAGATTATATGGAACCAAAAGCCCAAAATGTTATCACAGCCACTAGTTTGTCTTTTGCTGGTATAAAAATAATATTCACGTAAACGCATGCATATATATTAAGACATTTGAATAAATAATTGTTATTTGTTTATCAGTTTAGTTGTTGTATGGGTACAGTTTGCTGGTAACAAGTGTACAAATACGGATTCCAATCACAGTGCGTCTTCATTTTTTAGTTATTATTACACGTACAAATTGTTCGTTTAACGGTTACTGTGAAATGTCTTAATTTCCCTTAGCAGAATAAATTAAATTCTTATCATGTCATATCCCCTTGCTTCAAGTACAAATACAAGGCTACATTATACATTTCCATGTTAGAAACATATAATTATAATATTTTCGAGAACAAAGGATCTCATTGTACAAATAATTTCTTTGTTAACTAGGTTTTTACTGATTTTTATACCATGTATACATTCATGCAAACGAAAATAAACACGCAAAAAATGATTTTACTCTCGTAAACTAAATGCGGTTCTTACAAGTTCGCTAGTATGTTAAAGATTGCTAAAGTCCACAATCTCCTGTGTTACTACAGTATCAATTAATTCGAACACCACTGTTGCAGTTAGACGTTACAACGGGGCGAATGAAAAATATTTGTTTTGAAAAGTCACATTTCAGATATTTGATGGTAGTCGCGAAGCTGGATGTAAACTGGAAAGGTAACATTTACGATTTATTGAAATATTTTATTTTAATGCAAATAGGTACTGGAGAGTTATCCCCTTGGAAAGGTTGCCTTTGAAAATTTCCTGTATAGTGCCACAGTAGAAAATAAACTAACCTAATATAAACTACCGTAACCTAAACTTAACCTAACATAAACTAACAGGACATTTTGAAAGGCAATCTAGCCAATTGTGATGTCTTTCTAGTTTTTAACATTAAAATGACAACACGTTCGGACATGAGAAATTTTAGCTTTCCTGTTTATTTTATGCTGTGGTATTGTGTACAGAAAATCCTGAATGGCAACCATTCCAAAAGGATAACTTTACAATACATGTTTGCCTTAAAATAACAAGAGTTCAAGAAATCGGTAAGGTTACCTTTCCAGTTTCTATCTACTTTGCCACCAAAAAGCTGAAATGTGACCTTTCAAAAGAGATTCCTTTCAGTCCCCCCACCCTCCTTTTGGGACACTTTGACAGTCTTTATTTATTCTCGAACGTAACAATTTGTCGCCTGAAAACAAAATTATGTACGGTAAATCTTACGTCGTTTCAAGAAACCATTATTTCAGCTGTTAACATTTAAGGTGCTAACTTAAACGAGGAAATCAACTAAGGGTGGTTGCAGAGTATGTATGATTTATGGAAGCAGGTAACAGACGTAACGTGCACGCAAGTATGTGAAATATTATTACATGTTTATTACTACTCAATATTTGTTTTCCATTGTTCCCCAAGCGGTATAACATATTCGGTTTTGTTTTTAACTGTGTTTTTTACACGTTGAATAAAAAATTAACACAAATCATAAACACTTTAACACAACTTATTTGATGTACCATAAACACACACTCACTGATTTAAAAAAAATGAAATTATGTTTTTTATCGTGAATTTATCGATTTGAACTATATATCGCTCAGAATAAAAATTATAAAGTTTCTAAATAATACAAATAATTTTTACACAACGCTGAGTACAAAAATTCTTAAAATAAGTCAAAAAATAAGTTTAAATCGTAAATTTTGCCAAAACAGCCATCATGTTAATAACGTTAAAATAACATGTTGGAACTGTACTGTATATTAATTTCCATTCGCTGAAAATGTATGCTATCGTTTTATTCAAATTTAAGAAATGATTTATTACTAAATGATTGTTTTTATCATGGTAGAATATTAATTATAACATTAAATATTTAGCATACTTAATCACCTAACTTTTTAAAAGAATAAGCAAACTGACTTAAAAGCAAATGTTTAAAAAAATCCACAGTATTTGTTTTTAAAAATGTTTTAGAACTGTCAGTACAGTGAATCTTGCAATGCTGAAGCAACTACATTGGAATATAAATAATACTATAACAATATTTCTGAAAGTGGTTCAAATCTGTCGAGTAGGCCTAACCATGTAGAGTAAGAAACGAAAGTTATCTTTGTTGAATTAATACCTTCCAACAGATGTAATGTATGTTAAGTCTACACATGCAGGTGTCACATTTACGCTTACAGCTTGCTTACGTACCGGCAGCAATGTGTGCTATTATTTCGCAAAATAGGGCTCTACATTATGTGTCAATGAGAAAACATTGTTATTTCGAATATTTTAACTAACCACGTGTAAAGTTAAAACGTCTTTAACACAAAGTTCACTAATTTTGTGCACTTAATACTCCGCCAAATATGTGAAGTATTTTATTCGTAAAATTATGTTTTTTATCGTGAATATGTCGATTTAAACTATATATCGCTTAGAATAAAATTATAAAGTTTCTAAATAATACAAATAATTCGTACATAACGCTGAGTACAAAAATTGTTTTAAAAAAGGTCAGAAAATAAGTTTAAATCGTAAATTTTGCCAAAACAGCCGTCATGTTAAAAACTTAAAAATAACATGTTGGAACTGTACTGTATATTAATTACAAAAAAAACATTTGGCAAATATTTCATAATTAGTTTACACGTCAAATAACATCCTCGAAAGTGTCTTGCAATGTACGTAAATTATTTAGTGAAATATTATGAACCTACACTATTGCAGTGCTATGTCATCTGTGAAATCTAAGTGTAAACAAAAACACAGACGGAAAAAAGAAGTCTAGTTGGCAAAAAACTAGTTTTTTATTTAGTTTATTTGTATATTCTGGATTTTGGCGTAGTTCCTATTGGAATTTTTAGGAATAATTATTAATTATTTATTTGTTAAGTTCAACCAATTTGGTTTGTTTTTTCCGTCTATTTTTTCTTCTCTCTGTTCATTCTTCGTTTTCTGAGATGACATAGCACTGCAGTGGCGCATGTCCACAATATTTCACTAAATCATGTGCAAGTAAAACGTTTTATTTTGAATTATTTATTAAAGTAATTTTTATTGTCAGTTACCCCTGTAATGTAATGTAATTCTCGTGGAAAGATTAAATTATCACTAAGAAGTTTAAGTTACGCTTCGGAGCGAACTGCCATTCAATTCTCTATAACTTCTTATTTAAAAGATTTTATAATTTATAATATAGGTGTAAATGTTATAAAAACAGACCAAGGAGCTCGCCGAAACTGCCCCAGCTGCAATATTTAACTTCTAAATGCCTGTTTACTAGCTAGTATTCGTCAGAATCAAACTTTTACACTAGCTGTGTTTGTAACGGCATATTAACAACGCTGAAGGTATCACACAATTCTGGTGTATCTTAAATTTTCATTCTTAATGTTTATGGATTTACCGCAAGAAAATATGAAAACATGATGTTTGTCATCTGTGCCCTTGACAAAACGGGTTAGATTACGGCTGCACGTTAAGTCTTGGTTAACTCCGAATGTTTGCTGTGAAACATTACTGTTATTGCGTTTAGTATTAGCTGGTATTTTCTTACGACGCATTATACAATGGAAACTCATAACTTTATGCATTTTTCTTTAACGTAATGGTTAACATCTAGCTCGTCATTTGTAGTGGGTTACGTAACGTCTTCAAAAATGATCAGTGATTATAGCCTTTCAAATAAATACCAAAACAAAAAGTCGGAAAAGAGGGGAAGGAACGGAGGAAAAAAAATAATCTTTCTCGAAAACTCTCGGCCTTAGCCACTACTTTAGTCTTGATGGAAAATTATGTTATAGCACCGCCATTTAGACTTCCATAAACGAAAAAAAGGATCACTGTCTGCAGTAAATACCAATAAATGTCCCACGCCAAAAGGTATAATAACAGTTAGTTTTAAAAAGAAATAAGATAGGATAGGGGGAAAGAAAGAAACTAAAGTTTGGTTTCTTTGACAAGCCTTTCGTAGTTGACAGCTCGTGTTCGGCCCTTGTAGGGCCTGTCGCACACTGTGTGCTTTGACGGGACGGTAACTAAACCAGTTAAATTACCTGGCATTTCTTTATTTTTCGTCCCGTTCATATATAGTTATATATTACACTGTGAAAATATGTCTATGTAAGCGATACTACTGTTTTATTTCGACTCGTTAAAAAATAAGTTAATATTTACCGCCGGAATATTTAAGTACGTATTTTATTCAAGCAATAGTTGATTAAAAGAGCAAAATGCAGGAATGTAAGAATACATATAACGCTTCGTTATAACTCACTGAAAAAAAGTTTGATGGCATATTAAAGTGTTATATTATGAACATTTATGTATTTATGCAAGACACAGTGTTTCGAAAAATTCCACAACGTACGTTTACTGCTGTCCATAATATGTTGTGCAATTTGCATCAATTGTTTATGTAAACGTTTGCGGAACGATGTTACCTTGACACTTTTGACTCTATGTTGATATGCAGCATGAAGTATATTTATGCATAATTTTAGACATTATGCATGTTTAAAGTATGGAACCTAACTAAGGAACTAGTAATGGCCATATAAGAAATTTTTTTTGCAATATTTGATATTTATACAAGTGGTAACGTACATAGAATAATGTCATAAGAGTTAGGTTATTTTTAACATATGTACGTTAGTGTATTTGTAACTCTGCTGTTGATGATTAGCTGTCGTTCATTTCTTATTCATTGAAGCGAAAGCATAAATGATATTAAACCGTAATCTCACAACTAAAATTATTTTTGTTTTTATAGTTACTATATGACCATCACTCACAACACCTACTTAATGTACATGCCTTAACTATATAAAAGCACTTAACCTATTTGAGAATAATTATTTTATAACGCGTTTAGGGTTAAATGAATATAACCTGTAAAAAATGTCTCAGACCTGGAAAAATACATTTATTAAAGGAAATAAGATCTGGATTTGTGACGAATATTTCGAAACACTAATTTATTAATGCAATAAACAGCGATAGTGTTTATAGTTAATTTATAAGTTATTTCTTACGACTACTATTAAAAATACAACTTTTATTTAAATGTTTTATGTATAGAATTCAGAAGACTTTAGAAATAACGTCTTAATTTAATTAAATGTTTTATGAATTTTAGGTTTCTCAAAAAAACTACCGCAGTTTTTGTCGCCTTCTTAATAAAATATGATAAGACCAGAACTCAAATTAAGCATTCCAGATGTTTACATTATGTAGCAAAATACGCCATCAAAATTTCCTATAGCCATTGAAATGTGTTTTCAAGCGTGGAAATAAATCGTCAGATGTATATCTCACTCGTTTATTTACAGTACATATTTTAACGGTAAACGTTATAGTCAAAATGTAATATGTTTTTTCTATTGTATTAGTTCCAGTTTAGACGAATGACATTTATAAAACTATTGTCACAATAGTACCACAATTTATGTAAGTCAGGCATTTTGCATCAAAGTATATTGTTTTCCAATATTAAATCACACACGTGTGGAGCAAATTTACATTTTCATTTGTGAGAATTTTTCATGAGAAAGGTGTTTTTTTATATGTGAATACTAGTAAATTTTTTTTTTTAAGGAAATCGAGCCATAGAAATGTTTCACCACTGATTTTGTCAAAAAATACAGTAAATGAGTGAAAAATATTATAACATGTTTGCAGTTTAAAATGTAAGCACTCGCCACGCTCGAGCGTTGTTTAGAATATGGAGCACTGAAATAATGATAAAGGTACTACACCACGCGTCAAAACACAACATATGTGGTCTGGGTGTATACTTACGTATATATAAAAAGAGGGTTTGATCATTTTGAAAGATAAATGCACTCGTATTGTTACTAGCAGTGAAAAAAATAATGATCTACAATTTCACAAAAAAAGTTATTTGTGACGTCACAAGTAATTTAACAAAATCTGCTTCATAGAGTTAGAAAACTGTCGTTTTGAATAAAAACACAATATATTCAGCTTAATATTTTTTTTTTAACTCCAAGCCATTACAAGACGTAAAACATTTGAAAGAACTACTACAAAACCAATTTATTTGTATAATACGCACGGATTTATCAGATTGGCTTTTATTATTTGTGCACTATTTATTGCTAATATGCATGGTAACAAAACATACTTTCTTCGATTTATTCGTTTGCATCTAAATTCGTTCCATTTTCACATATTGAAAACGGCAAAACACATAATATATACAAATATTAAACCATAATTTATTCAGAACAAAATTAATTTTATAAAATAATATTACCAAATAATTATGTAATTATCATGAAAACATATCATAGAAATGTGTTGTCTGTAACCTCGTCAGTTATTTCAAAGCGATCGCGTCCCAGTGGGATTCTTCATAACAAAAGAGTTGAACATATGTCAGGTCATATACGGACTTGAGTTTTCGATACTACTGAGAAGAGGAAGTGTATTATTATGCAGGGCAGTGTCAATCCCCAATCGACAGAGGTATGTGGTTTCTTGTGGCTGGGGTTGGGGAGAATGTATGGGGCGGGATGGGCCTGCCAGAGGGTGGCCGACACGGTGAACGGCGGGGGGTCAGGGGTGGCGAGCTGGCGTGGCTAACACGAGTGTTTTCCATTCGACCCTGAACGACAGCGCTCCCCTTCATAATACTGGGCCAACGATATACTACCCATTATCCGCGATCACGCCCAATACTTCTAGAGGGAGACTCTACCTTGCCACACCAAACACTCTGCACGTTTACTTAGTTCAATCTCACCGACTTTCTCAAATAAAAACACGTTTTAGCTCCCGTCTCACTTTATAGGCATTTATTTATTTTTGTGTAGTTACAGTTTGTATCCCGAAAGATTCTTTAAGCAGCGGTTGCCGCAGTAACTAGAGCACTCGTCTCCCACCTAGGCGATCCGGGTTTGATTCCCCGTGGGGACGGTCCCCGAATTTTCGCATGTGGGAATCGTGCCACTGACATGCTCGTCCGTTTCCGCCGCACCATCATTCCGTCGCTGCTCCATACTCACATCATGTCACCGCTAACCAGCGTAAACAACTAGGTGTGATCAAAATCTCTTTAATTGAATTGTCATCATTTACCGGGCCTGTAGAAACCCTAGCTCATGCAAACTGTACTATACCTAGCAGATAAGAAAGGGTATTTGAATTAGCAATTATTCAATAATTTATTACGAAAAATCTGGGGTCGATGAGTAGATATACGACTCTGATAAGTCAACTAACAAGTTTTTACCAGTTTTTGAGTTGGTCCAAGTATACAAAGTTCACACTTGAGTTCCAGAGAGAATAATAAATGTCATCTTGGTTTAGGTTTCTCAAGGACACCCTAAATCAATTGAAAATGCTGGGATGGTTATTTAAACAGGTTTTTGTCGGTTCCTAGCAAATTTCTTTTCCCAATCCGCAATGTTTCCATCCAAGGACTTGTGCTGCTCTGAGCTACAATGACACAAAAATTAAATCAATAAAACTTGTATAGATTTGAAACATTATACTTCCATTACTAAAAGAATTCCTCCAACAGAGCATCAAATGTGTGATGAAACACACCACATTGCGTCACGCTTTGGGCAAACTTCTTTAAATTGCATAGATAAAAACAAAAACGTTCTCGCTGAGTTCCTACGTTATGTAAATAATGATTCTTCCGAACTGCGTATTTACAGCGACGGTGGCTGAAGCTGGGCGTTATGGTGGTCAGCTGGGTGAACTTATTTTATGCACGTTCTAGTGCGGAAGCGGTTAAGAGATAGTGCACACATTTTTTTTTTTACGTTTGAGGCACGGAAATGGGGAAGGCGGTAAGTTGAAAATAACACGCCCGTCAAACACCTTATCGCCTCTAAGCACGAAAGACTAAATTAGCGTACAGTGTTTTCGCAGAAACCGTTTTTCAACGGGTTTTTTCAAGCGATGAGCGTGTTATTTATTTGTTGTAAGTATGAGGATAAATCCAATGCAGGTTTGTATGACTTGGTTTCACGATTACGGTTGATATTTTCTCAGCTACAGCAGCGTGAAAAAGTCATTTTTAGCACATTTTAGGAGCTTGTAAATCATGTTTTTAGTTAGCGGACGGCATTTTTAAATCATAGGGACACAGTTTGAAGGGTGTCTTCTTTTCATAGATAAACGCATTGGAAACATTTTTAATATAGTTACACAAGAAACATACTTCTCGTACCACACTACAGCGCGTCTCACATCCCAGGTCCACTAGTTCTTAAGGTTGCTATCTATATACCTGCGCTTGTAACACATCGCAGCAAGTTACAAGTAACCATATTTGGAAGAAACATCTCATCGCGCAATACATCTGTACACCCATGAAAAGAAAACACATTTCAAACAATGTTTTCATCAGTTTAAAAATTATGATCGCTCATTGGAAACACGATTCTCCAGACTCACAAAATGGCTAAAAAAAATAGCTTTTTTAAACTGTCGTATCTAGGAAAATTCCAACCGGATTCTAAAAACACAATAATAGAAATTGGCGCTGGAATTTGAACCATAAGTACCGCAAATAAAATATTATGGGCACCGCTTAGAGTCACATAGGAAAATGAATAATAGTAAAGTTCCGCGCACCTGTTGCTGGGTTTTCGTGTAGAGGCGATATTGCATTAAGTACGCCGACCGACGTCACTCACATACACAAACATAGCCTATCTACATAAGAACCTTAAGAGCTCTATACAGCAGGCGCTAGATCCTGCGACTGAGGTATGGAAACTGGCTGGCGATAAGAACTAGACTAGCTTGTGCGTCTACAAACGTGTCGCCTTCATGCACGAGGCGCGAAATCGGTGTTCAGGGTTTTTGTCGTTGGCTTTTTCCTGTGGCAATTTAAGGCTGACCGTACATTTTTATTTACGGAAAGTGCGAAGTAAAGTCGAGCGCGTGCTCCTATATTTTTATTTTATGATTCTAGTTGGTAAATTTTACGTGACAGCAGTCTGAAAAAGCCTTTTAAAGCAGTTTTGAGGTCGTCTAAAACCATTTATCTAAGCGTGGTATCTAGAAAGAAAATATAAGAGAATCGTACATTTTAATGTGTTTTCTACTCGTTGACCAAGATATCGAACACACGTTTAATAGTATTTCATAAAAATGCTTTCTCCGGACACGCTGCAATAATGTTCGTGTGCCTGCTGTGTAGGCCTCTTCAGTATGACATACCACACGCATGATATCTCGCCCTGACCTCTAGGCGTATGTTCCTATATACTGGGCAAGCAGTCTTCTTGCCGATAACTCGTTCATATGAGACATTCAGTGTTCAACCTCTAATTGTATGACGTAATATTATACATACACATGTATTGTACACACGCCTGTACATTGATGTTAAATTCTGCACAAAAAATTTTATGTCTTAAATAACTGCATAGCACAATTTTTTTTGTTATTTTCGGCCGCAAAAAAAGGCACTTAATATTACTGGAGGTATTTAAATTGATATACAAACGTGCAACAATCTTTAAACATTTTTGTAAAACAGACACAAATAGGGCAGGTTCAGCATTTTTCAAATAGATGTTTATAAGACAAATCTTCTTACACCGCTCGGCAACAAGGGGTAGACGGCAAACTTAATATCTTATTCCCTTTTTGAATAAAACTGTTTTAACTAAACTGTTAGTTTTACTTAAGAATTCACGTAATCGTAGTTACAAAATTTATTTGATCAGCAGTCGAAGCCAGGTTGTTTACAGGACAGTAAATGCGTAAAACCAATATGCCATATATTTCCCTGAAAAAAAGTGTCGTGGTAAAATTCCATTACACCTTAGGGAAGTAATTAACATGTTAAATTACTTGAACAGATTATTTTAAAAAATGGCAGGGTACGGAATGGAATATTTCCTTGCGAATGTGAGAAAACAACCTCACTTAGCAATGCAAAAAAGTATGGCTCAAACCCGACGTTTAACGCGCCCTGGAACAGCACAATGCTTTGGCGGAGGTACACACTTAAGGGGTCGGCCAGGACCAGTTTTAAGTAACCGTCCCAGCCTGGAGTGATGAAAGAAACCATGTGAATCAAAAAAATACGAAATCAGGATGGCCGGAGCCGTGGTTCGAACCAAAGTCCTACCGAACACGAGGTTATTGTTTTACCACTATTTTTAATTGTGTGGTGCAGTGGTGAGTCGGAAGATTCCGCATCAACACTGCACAAAACATCCCTCCCATTTAATGGGACTTATTTGAGTAACCCCGAGTAACTTTCGCGAGGCAATTTTATAGAGAAATTTTTTGAGACAATTTGGACAAACACAAGTTAACACCCAGCCAAACCTGGAAATCGAACCTAGAACCCCTCGCACTAAAGTCGGTCGCTCAACCAACTGAGCCACGGTGGGTCGACTCCACAGCTCCGCCACGCTCGGTAAATCCGTCAACCATTTTTATTCTGTTTAATATATGTAAGTCAGTTTGTATATATAATACATTTCATCTCTAAAAATATCCTGAATGCTCCCCGGTTAGTCATAAATCATTATTTGTTAGTATTAAATTTCTATAAAATTACAATTTATGCATTTACTTGAACGTTTTAAGTACGCTGAATCGCGACTTAGCTATCCCGCCTAGTTCATGAAATATAAAAATTATTTTTTTTTGTTTTATGATAATTTAAATTGTATAAATGTCTACCTTTTCCAAAGATTTTTCGAGTTATACCTACTTTACGAAATTTAATAGTTATACCATCGCAGACAGCTAATCTAGACGAAAAATTTCTATAAATATTGACGAAGTACAGAAATATAAACCTTAAAATCTCTAATAATAACAATAGAGCTTTGTTTTCGCTTATTCTTTTTACACATACATATCTTTAATGCATCTGTGTTAACATATACATCATTTGATAAACACGTAAGTGTCCCGTAATCAGTAATTATACTAACGTAGTTGCACATTTCAAAGTAAGAAACTCACCTTGTTGAAACATGTATGTTCACAAGTCTTGCGGTAGTGAAATTTATTCTTTAATTCTTCTTTTCACAAGGTACAAGATTATAAGCTAACTGTACTCTTGAAGTACTAGCTTACAAAACTTTTGCCAGAAAGACTCTTCATTGTGGAATTTTTATGCCTTGTACGTTTGTTTATCAGCACCCAGAATTAGTTTGTATTTAGTTAGATAATATATTATTAAGAACATACAAATCTCACATATTAATAAAGCAACTATGTTGAAAATAATTCCTGACTTAATGAACACATGCAATTTTATAAAGCTTGCTACTATTGCTTAGCTCTCAAATGTCCGTTATAAGCTATTGATTTTTATTTTTAGATATGACATTTAAACGAAGTTTAGGCGTGATTCTATATTACAAACAGCCAAGTAAAAATTTTTTTATTAGTTTTATTTAATTAATTTGACCGATACATTCTGCATGTATTTGTATAAAGTTGGTAAATTGTTTAATTATTATTTATATTTTTAATAAATAATTGCAATGCTGCACGTCTTTAAAATGAGATTTTACTCAACCTAACCCATGTCTGGCTAAAATATTTCATCGCAGTACGCATGTGGGCAAAGTATATTATAATCAAGTTCATCTAATATACAATATATTAAATGTAACTTACAAAACGTTATATTTCAAACTAGCGTTTAAAAGAACATGTGAATATTTTGTGCATTTAGTGAACAGTTCATACGACGTTAGTTTCATTTCTTTTTTATTTAAATGGTATTTACGTCTTGAACGTCGTCATTAGAAACGGCAATACAGAAGTTTATTTAAAGACAAAGCAAGAAAAAGGAGTCGGTCATGGCATTTGTTTTGAAACTGTCTCAGCATTCGTCTGGAGCGAATAGGGAAACCATTAGTAATTTTAGAATAAAATTCCAGACTGGACTGAACATGGACTGGAGTTAATAAGGAACGAATGGAAAGTGAACAAGAACTTAAAACGTGTTTACAGTAAACATTTCAATTCAAAATGTCATTGAAACGTATTGTTAACTTAGACCGAACGCTGTTTTGAGACGTCTTTTTGCAAACACTGAACTAAGAACAAATACTACAGAAAACCAAATAGACAAATATTTGTTACATATTTACTTAGAATTTATTCTTCGTAATAATTATTTTAATATATTTTGCACTTCCCATTGCATTTATAACATTAAACAATATTTTTAAGCTTGGCCCGGAAATTGTAACCTCTTACATAAATAATCGAACAAACGATTCAATATGGCGATTCCTTCGTCTTGTACAGTTCACTCACATGGATGTTTAAAATGTTTCAATCTGGAGCCATTCCAATCCACCTTCGTGACAGGGCTGGATTACTCACTCCAGTAGAATCGTGTTTGAAATTAAACTTTGACTCTGGATTATTCAATCCACTCCTAGTGTAGTCTTGATTGAACTGTAACTCTAACGTAGTACGTGGAAAATCAAAATTGGGATGGCTGCAACCGGTGGTAGAAATCAGGTTCACCCAAACGCAAGTCCTACGTGCTTCCGCTACGCCAACTTGCTCGGTCAATTGTATTAGAAATTGGCAAAGATATGTTTAAGTACTGCAAGATTAACAGAAAAACTACGCATGGCTGCTATTTTGTAACATGAACGTGTGATATCGATTGAAAGGTGCCTTAATTTTGTCAAGAAGTTATATCGTATAAAATTATTTATTGCCACAAGGAATTAAAAATAAGTATTTTGGTGCATATAGTTAATTCTGCTATGCATGCAAACATATTAAAAAACTGCTGCCAAATTAAATTAGATTATTCTAATTTTATATGTATTTTAAAAAAACTTTATACATATCAAGGTAGTTTAATTCGGTTAACCAGTATGATATCAATAGCAAATAAACACAGTATAGTATATTTCACGACCTAACTTGAAATAATATATTTGGCAGTAATTTCGAGAAAAAAAAAAGTTGTTTTAAATATTTACGCCCTGTGATGAAATCGCCGACTGAATTATTTCACATACAAAATTTGGGGGAAACTGACCTACATTATATTTTAATGCATGTAGAACTATCTTCCTAAAAAAAAGTGTATTTATAAAAAACAGCCCCTCTGGATGTAATACTTTTATAATTAACTGTACACAAATTAAATATGATTTGAGTTTATTCAATAGTTCCTGACACACTCGAAGAAATATTATTGTACAATCACAGTAAATTCTAGACTACGAACATGTTCCATTTAAAAATTAAAAGTGAAAGGTTAAAGCCTATCCGTTAAGTCTTGAATTTTTTCAAAGAGTTCTGCTAAAAACCTTTTTGTGGTTTTTCGCACCATTGTGGAAAAATAAAACTCAACCTAGCCTCAATCCGTGCGCACACAATAGAGAAAAATAATAATTAGTACGTGCCATACAAGCGGTGACATTTTTTTTTTTGCTCGACAAAATAAATAAACTGTGTTTAAACTTAATTTCCATAACAAATGGTTCGCCGTCGATCTAACATTTTCTTCTCTTCGGTCAGTTTACAAACACATGTATACCTAGCAGAGCCATTAGAGTAAAATACCTTTACCATTCTTAAATCTACGCAAAGAAAATGATGTGAGTTGAAGACATGCTACTTTCTTTATGATCACAGATGGAGCATCGGTTATTCCGTGGAACGTAACGACAAAGCCAGACTTGACTTAATTTTTTCCTCCTGGAATTAGTGAGGAAGTTGGTAATTATGCGAGCCCCGTATAGATCAGCTGATAAGTATGGTTGAGCGGTCGGTTGTGTGTTCTTTGATGAAGACCCTCGCATGTGACGGAGAAGCGACAGTTGGCCAAGCGATCAGGGCTGGAAAAAGTGCTACAGGATGTTCGTCCCTGCGTCACCTTTTTGTCCTCTGGTGCTCGGAAATCTTTTGACGACTCTCAGCAGTTGAAATAAAGAATCACTCATGCCTGTCACTGTCCGTAGAAAATAATTACGTCCATTGTTCCTATATTAATAAATTGTTAAATAATTATTTCCCATCCGAAAGTATCATTTTACCGTTTACATGCTAACAAAACTAAAGCTTAAACTCATTACTAAACTTCTATCTATAACATGCGAGTTTTGAAGGGACAATTTTAACAAAGTTTTTATTCTGTTTATGTTTGAACACTTGTAAGTAATGTTTGTAACAATAATTGTGTTTACATACTGCAAATCCATCAGCATATTCCACCTCAATGAAATATTGAGTTTCTTTTAAAATCTTTAAATTTAGAAACGTAATAAATGTTTATGAAGCTAGAAATCAATATATTTACTGTAAGTAAAATATTAGTTTTTTGTCAAACTAAATATTCATCCGATTTTATCAGTTGATATAATCGATTAAGGTTTTAAAGATTTTCGCCAGATTACTACTTGATTAGTTTAGAAATTAAAAGCACTAAAACTATGAATTGTAATCACCTTTGTTGGTGCTAAATCAAAAAAGTTGTAAAGTTGTAAAACACGACATAAATAATAATGTATAGTGTAAAAAAATTAATAATATTTTCCTAGCCTATTATAGAAGTGGTATAAACGAATGATTTGTATCTGTTGATATGCGAACCCACTTCCAAAACTGAAGAGTTCTTTTTTTAAGCTGTATTATACCAGATATAAAAATGCTAACGGATTAATGGACTGCTAATGAACTTGTATCTTCCATGAACCACTAAAGTAACCATGGTTTCTTTAATTAGTAATAATGTTTGGACTTGCGCGATATTTTGCAAACATACCTTAACAAAATGGCGCTGTATTATTTAGTTATAGCATAGACATTTAAGTATAATCTTATATTATAATAAATTTTATATCAAATTAAATATTAGAGAATAGTATATCAGTTATCAAATTTGTGAATAATTTATAGTAATTATATTGATATCCGTATTTGAATTTAAACCCAATAATTACAACACGTTATTTGTAACTGCTTTTATTTTCAAATGGTTTATAGCGATGGAATATTGACATTTTAAATTTAACGAATGTCTTACAAACTTTAATTAGAAATATATAATTTGACTTGTAGCTATGAAATATGGAACAATGTAACTGAATTGGAAAACATGACTTGAACAGTATTACATTACAACATAAAGCTTTTATAAGTCCGTGTACATGCAATTTTCCTAGCTACATGTACTACAATGTATTCAACAGCACGCGAGAACCTTTGTCAACGTACGCCGTAGCATGGGCATGTGTTACTTTCGTCATTAACTACAAACATTTATGCATTTCCGTTGTATGAGTAATCCCAGAACACACACACACACGTGTGTGTGTTTATATATAGTAAATGATAATAATCACGGTAATAAAAACGCACCCAGCAATTAATTAACTTTTTCTGTAACTTTTATTTCCAGTTTTTGTACATTCGGCCACAATATGTCTAGGTTGGGAAAAACGATATTGTCCTAAGATTCTTTTCGTCAGTCCCACCAACTAAATTAGGGATACAGTTATGCAAATATATAATTTTAACTTTAAACCGAAAAACCTGTCTACGTCTAAAGGTAGCGTGGCGGACAAAGTTCATCTGAAGTAAAATTGATAGTAAAAATTAATCTAATTAAAGTTGGCGAGTGAGTCTCCAACGTAAGACAGATTCATTAATACGACTGGAATCTTGTCCTGCA
The DNA here is from genome assembly GCA_003012365.1 of Medauroidea extradentata. Lineage (NCBI taxonomy): Eukaryota > Metazoa > Arthropoda > Insecta > Phasmatodea > Phasmatidae > Medauroidea > Medauroidea extradentata. The sequence goes on from PNEQ01097327.1 coordinate 60,598, forward strand.
GGATACGAGCTTGTAATTTGCAGCCAGTTTGGAGAGAGTACTATGTGCCACGCGGTGTGAGGGTTGAAGAGCTGAGCAATTCTGTTTTCAAGGAGCCGAGATAACACTATAAAAAAAACCTGCCGCAACATTCGCCGCATTTGTCGCGCGTGTAAAGTGATATAGAATCCTCTCAGGGTCGATCATGAACACTGACTTTGCAAGAGAGCTGCTGAACCGCCCCTAACATGCCGCATTATCATATCGTGCTGGTAGAACATTGTAGCGTATTCAGCTGTCGTTCCGTTGCCGCAATCGCCCACTCATAGTCCTTTTCGGGATGAATTTTGACTGACTCTTCGTGAGAAACCGACACGACTATTAAAAACCACTTGAGCTAAATACGACGTGCAGCACTTGTAAAAACCCCGACACTGAAGCAAAATGTAAAATAACTGGCATCTTATACATTCATAGAATTTCTAGTCAAACATATAAATTATTCCTTGAGAATGTTTTCCAAAGTAGCCAGTGGGGGAAAAATTACAAGTTTTAATTAATGTTTCTATCGTTATTTCGAATTTTTGTCGAATGGAAAAGTCGTTACTGTATATTAAAATGAGCATTTAAATAGCCTGAGAAACATATTTGCTAGTTACATTCAAATGTTAGTACTAGTTGTTATTTATTTACTCTTTCGTCACCAATGTTCCCGTTACTGCTGACGAACATTGACAGACCGTCACAGCAACAGTAACGGAATGCGGCCACGATCTATGAAAAATGCGTGAGGACGAGCAGCGACGTTCGTAGCGAAAGTTGGCAGCAGTGTGGGCTCGAATGTTCGGAAGCACCCCGGGCGCAGCGGAAGTGCAGTGGAGTTGTGGGGCCTGTAGTTCCTCACGATATCCGGTTGGCGCACGGTGTGCGCCCACCTCGGCTCCCACGACCTCGCCGAAGAGAGGCGAAGAAGTGGACTAGAAATGTCTTGCCGAGCTGCCGGACTTGTCGAACTGCCTCGCCCGCGCAGATAAGTCGCGCTACACGCAAGCCAACATCACCTCACAAATTACGAAGAGAACGCGCTTCCTCATAGCCAGCGCCTTATCTACCTCGGTCATCTCTATACGAGGCTTAACCGACGTCGAGGAATATTTTATCCCGCATCTGCCGCGCTCTCTGTCGCTTAGCGAGCTCACGGCTCGATGCGTTAGTATCAACGCAAAAATGTCCAGTTCTCTATAGTGGATCGTTTCTTGAATCCGTAAGAAAATATACATTTTTGTTTAATTTGTTATGTATTTTAATTAAATTCTGCTGAAACTACGTTCGAGCGTATATCTGACCGTTATTAAAGATTCACGTTAAAAATCGTATGACAAAACGAAACTATACGTACAGATGTAAACGCAACAAAATGATCTTGTTCAAAACCTAGAAATTATTTTCTTATGTGATTTAACAAGCATTGAAGGAATGTAAAATCATAAACGACTTATATTTCATGACATACATTAAATAAACGTATTCCTAACTATTTTTTAGATTTTTTTTTCGCAAGGATATCTATTTGCTCTAGAATTACTAACGAAATGATTTCCTCCGTAATTGATAAAAAAAGTTTTTATCGCCAAAAAAATTTATTCTGGCGACTCATTCTACGTGTGGAAATATCGCCTCTTGTATTCGATATGTTTTATGAATGATTAACCCATACACATATATATCTGTAGGGAATGTAATAAATCATACCCTTTACTGACCACGTTAAGATTCAAAACAACGAATTACAATTGATATCAAAATATAGAATTCGTCAACTAAAAATTATTATAATTGTCCTGTATTTCAATCAGAACCTGAAAAAAGATATAAGATAATTTCTCCTCCAGAAGTATTACTTCATAGATACGATAAAATATTACTATAGCAAATAAATTAATTAATCGCGAAAGTTGGTATTTATTCTAGTTAAATGTAGTCGTGTACTTACAATAATAACACAAGGAAATGTTCCCAAAATGTTTTTCAGTTTTTTTTTTTTTTTTCGTTACTGATATAATATTAAGAAAAAAAGTGAATGTCTTACTTCAAGACCGTTCGTAATTAGAATAAAATGGAACGAAATTCCTTTTCGTCTAGATCATTTAATATTCTTGCGTACATTTGCACAAAGCCACCAGTGAATAGAATATATTCCTCTGCGGTTTGAACAGTAAGTAACATAATACGTACCATAACTTGAGGCGAACAGATTGCAGAAGTGTTTGGGAAACAAAAATGTTCGACACGTGCATCATTTATGAGTTGCGGTGCTTTGTTGGGCCGGCTAGGCGGTATCGTAGGTAGCTGTGGCCGGCTCGTAAATGCACAACGCTGAGCAAACGCAATTAAACATAACTCGATTCCTTAAAGCATGCCTCTCCCATCTTCCATTGTGCCTATAATTCATCCGAGACCCGCAGAGTGCGTTGACCAGCACATAAATAAGTTAATCGACTCCCACAATAGTACTTTGCTGTCTAGTTTAATTTAAATTAAGTTTAGTTTGGAGTCTTGAAAGTTTAAACAGTTAAAAGTTCATTGTGCGGGCGTGCGGTGGGAACTTGCCTCGGAGCGGAGTATTTGCGGTTAGAGCGGTCAGAGAGTCCGCATTGGAACTGACGCCCACTCGCCTCGCCATTGTGCGGATGTGTGGTCGTTTCAAGAAAGGCCAGGGAAAACAGTGAATGCGAACAGTTGGCCCCCACAGCTTCACACCAGAAACACGGTTCTCCGCCCACCTAGGGGAGATTTCAATCCCCTCTCTCGCTCTCTCTCCTGCAGGCCAGCGAGCTACTGGGGAAGCCACTTCGCAGGTGTCTCTCAGCATACCCACACATGCCCCAACTAGTCAAGGGAAGTGACGAGGTTTTGGTCAACGCTTAACAACGAGGTCTACATCGCTGCTGAGGGTTGACATTAGCAGAGCGTTCAGCAGCGACAGAATTAAGGGAAGGGGAAAACGGGAGACCCTTGAGAAAACTCGTCGGCTATCAGCATCGTTCTGCAGGATTGCCACGAGCAGAAATATACTGTCTTACCTAACTTCCCAATATTCTGTCATCTCTTCTTCTCTCCACTTCCATGAGTCTTGGCTTTTAGTCCTTTAACAATCAGTTCAAGTACGGCCTATTTTTACTACCTTCGTTCACGTTAAAATAAATTATTATTGTATGCAATGCATATTATATATAAATTAAAGGGAAATGTATTCCAAACAATGAATAGAAAATGCAAAAAAAAAGTAATCCTAAAGAACGCTTTTTTACTTACATAATGTGCTAATATTTTACAGGAGAGACGGATTTCTAATAACTTATTTGAGACGACAAAATTTTACCTATTTAATTACAGCGATAAAAGCAACATTTAGGGCCGTATCTATAAACGGCTTTCGAATGACAACCAACTGCTATCCCCATAGAGAAAGCATTGGTGAGCAGTTGGTTGTCATGCGAAAGAGGTCTATAGATACGGCCCTAAAAGTACGCGTTACGTTGGTAACATATTTGTAAAAAGTAGTTTCTGGGGTTGTCGGTTTTAAGTTTTAATTGAACCCGTATTGTAGAAAAGGGCGTGAGCACCATTTTCAAAGTTCTGAGCAAACAACAAAAAAGTTGCAAGGTAACAGGTAGTCAGTTACGGAAGAAAGTTTCCTGACAACATCTCAGTGTTATGTGTTGATTATTTAAAGTAGTTTCAGGCTTCAAGTGTTGTTCAGTATCAACAGGGAAAAATAGTTTATTTCGGTTTGGGAATATTTTTATAATATGGGGTGTTCAATATTGCTTTCAGTTGTAACTTGAAACAGAAATATAGTTTCATAACTTGGGTTGAAATTGAGGCAGGAGTGCATACCAAACACATTTAATAACAGTTTTAGAACGGCAAACTTATTGAAGTAAAACAATCAAATAACAATAGGTACTTGAGTCATCGTCACAAGCAGTAGTTCAGGTTTGTTTATTAATGATCTGTGTCAGTTGCAGCAACTGTGAAGCACACAATTAATGACAATTTTTATGCATGCTTTGCGAAATTATTTTGCAAATCTTAAAAGGATCATTCATCGTATATCCATCACGAAGATGTGTTTAAAATATATTTTACTATGGGCCTATTATTTTCCAAACCAAACAATACATTAAATGTTTGCTAGTAGTTAACTTTATTAAAACTACTGTTAAGAAATCTTTCAGAACATATGATCTACGGTTTCACATTATCGGCATCATTTTACGTAAAAAAATCGCAAAAACAGCACGTACATAGGGGCGCCAGTATATAACTTACTGCGTAAACCAATACAACCCCCAGGTATATAGCAACAATTTTCAATTTTGTTTATTTATTTATTTTTTTTTTGTCTCATAAAGTCTCAAGCTGTAGTTGACCAAAACGACTTCGGAGTTCTTTCCTAACCCAAAGGAAACACTATCACATACTATTTACTCTCTGGCTTTCAAAGTACTTTACTTCCACAAAGCGTAGGCTTGCGTATGTAATTCGTAATAATATTGCATTGACAACTGTCTCATTCATGTAGGGTTCTTCTTACTTATGCTGTTTTTGGAGACATTTAAGAGTTATTTCCACTCATACTTAATTCACGTTTAAAAAGTAATTTGACACAACTGTACACTTACTAACCATTTTGTCTCACGACTAAACTACGCACAGCTTCAGCACAGGTGTCTCACATATATTTCAAGATTACTGGTCTGACAAGACTACCGATTGTGTAATGTTTATTTCTTCCTTAATAGATTATCAACGGCATAGTTTAAAAGGTACCCAAGTTCAGGAAATAATTCTCTTATTACTCAGAGTCGAAATATTTTAAACATATTAACACAGTGATGTTCTGGTTCGTGCAGGCCAATTTCAACACTAAGATGTAGGTTTAACCGTCCAGTCTATTAAGGGCGCCGTCTACTAGAATCGTGAAGAGGCGCGCAGACCTTTAACAATCCTGATTTCATTCGAAAACCATTCAACATGTTTTCACGCGGTTAGGCTACGAAAAGCATTTAAGGATCTTAGTACAGGTCTATAATTTTGCCATTAACTGTTATCGTTCCTAACAAGCATTTTTTTTTTGTGTGAAAGTGACCGAATCGGGACTTTTGACGCTGCTTTTTATGTAAGAGTAATCATTTTCACGATATTCTGAATATTATAGACCTGTAGATCCACTCTTTCCCTTTCGTCGCGTAAGATAAAATGACAGTGTTGACGCTGAAAGTACCATAGTAAAAACGGTTCAGCGGGAACCTTGCACGCTAGTTCAGCGCTTGGCTCGTAGAGGCAACGCGGCATTTGATGCGCGCTTCAAGGTCGACCTTACAGCTCCGTCGTTTTTGAGCCTCTCACGCGCGGGTAGACGGCGCCCTTAAAGCAAAAATATCTCAAAAAGGAGAAAAGTATTTCACTTGTATAAAACGCCTGGGTCATTCCCTTATCCCAAGTTTACTTCCTGACATATTGCATAAGTATATCTATAGTTCTTTTAGATTCCATCCCACCCGAGGTGTAATAGCGAATAAACATGGGATAACTTTACCAAGCGGGTTTTAAAATAAGCAAATGTTACAAAAATTTGTTCTGTTTTTGTACTTAAATACGTTATGAAAATGTTAGTTTAAAAACGGACTCTTACTCTTTTTACTATTTACGTGATTTTTTTTAGTAAAAGTTAACTACAGAACATTGATTTATGTGTATAGTTATTTAATTAATATTTTTAAAACGTCAGCCTACGTGAGTTCAAAACACGGAAATATACACGTGTTTTAACTGGAAACTTTGCCCTCTTTACGAATGTTGTGTTATATTGCACAACTTTAAACTCTGTTATACATTCCTTCAAAGACGGTATTCCTTAGGTAGAACTCCGTTTTTTTTTTTTTTTTTTTTTTTTTTTTTTTTTTTTTTTTTTTTTTTTTTTTTTTTTTTTTTGTTTATATACGGCAAGGATTTTTACCGTAGCGAATAAATAATGTTACACAAAGTATTTCTTTAAAAATGATATTACTTTTGGCTCGCATCAGCAAATTGTGTTACTTTTACGTCGTTATTGATAACATATAGCACCATGAGAAAAGAGTCCGTTCTATTAAACAGTTAGAGTGAAGGTAAACTTAATATTTGCATAATTGTTGATGGAAAATTAGATACAAAGTGATATAATTGAAAATTTTATGATGGCGTAAGCATATGTAGCCTATAGCGGGTACGAATCCATTCATACCAGCATATTTTTCCCACGAACAGTAAACGAAAATGCTTTACCTATTAGAGTTAATTTTTGAAGATGATTTCACTCTACGATATAGAATCTGATTATTTCATAACAAAATGAAAATTACCTTCGCAGTACTTCTTATTCATAAACGAAACGCAATTGTGGTTTTTTAATTCAGTGAGTCATGACACTCGTTAGTCTAAAAGATGTCTTTAAAATGGTTTTTAAAGTACAATTATGAACTTCACTGTAACTAGAACGTTTAAACTGAGTGTCAGAGAATAAATTAAATGTTTTAATTTACGTTTGTTTTCAAGAGATTTTTGCGATTTTTTATTGTGGATAAACTACTAAGTAAGCTTGTATGTATAATGTTATTTTGAACAAAACAGACTGTCGTAATGAAATAACATTTTGTACTGTTATAAGAAAATGGTATTTAATTTATGTATTTAATGTAAACTTTGTAATTTGGTTATTCAATACCGATTAATAAAATATGTCCTTCAGTTTGGTTTATTGTTTTAGGATAAAATATCTTCAAACATGTTCTGTAAAGAAAACCAGATATTAAGACAAGGAGTAGTATTGAATATAACCTACATTTCTACTAATAAGAGTAATATAACTAAACAGTTTTTTTTTGTATTTAGGATAAATAGTTTGACTTTAGTAATGTTACGTTGAGAACACGCTCATTCACACAATCGCACGGAAAGAAATACCCACTTTACTAGGATATTGAGTACTTAATTTACCTCAGCTGACAACAGACAAGGACACTAAACTTTCGTTCTGTGAATAAAATTACTTTAAATATTTAAATTTGTGAAAGTTAAGAAAGAAACGTTAATTAAATATTTTATAAAAAAACTGTTTACTCAGTAGTCGTAGGTGTATAATATTGTCACTGTGTTTTATTGCAGAATAACTGTAATTTAAATTAAATCAGCAGTACAGAAATTATTTAGTTAATTCGTAAAAATTTTATTAAAAATATGTAACCCCAGTGTCATTATTTCTCAGCCATTCTTACTTATAAATTGTAAACTCACAAAAAAGCTAACTGTGAAAATATAATAATCAATTATATAAACCACAAATCATGAAGTGTGTTAAATACATTCTGCATCAACCACTGAAAATGAAGTATATTTCAGATAAATGCTCTGATATTTGAAGTATTATTTTGTTAATAAATTTTACTATCTTTTTTTAAAGTCATTCTAGTGGCGTGTTCTCAGACTATACACGGCATTTAAAAGTTCATGCCTTCAGCCATACGTAGTGCAATTACCGATGCGAAAAGGAAATTTGTTATTAAATTCACTTTTTTTTATAAATTATTTAACAGTTTTAGTCAGGAACTGAGTATTTCCTATAAGAATTAAATTTTAACATACAAAATTCAACAAGAGGAACAATTGGCTTACGATAATAATTGTTTTTCCGTACTGCCATGATTACATTTGCAGTTAAAAAATGAATTGAATATAATAAACTTACGAGAAGTGTAATAAAATACTGTGAGTGTTAAGACTACCTTTTAGGGCTTTTGTATCATGACAATGTACATGAAGGTTACTGAGTCTGAGTTTGCAATGAATACTGAAGCTCTTATTTCAGCAACCAGAGATCTTATATTGTTTAACGTTTCCTGGGATCAAGCTCCTAACATTGACAGCTATGTGTCCAGAAATCTTCAGCACTGTGGGTTTAACGACGATAAAAAATAACGAAGTGTAACATATCTTTGATCGATGTTACGGATGGTAATAAATTTCTATTTCATTTGTTTAAAAGCCTGCATAAAATTTAATTAATAATTTATCTATGGACACAGTCGCCCTACGCCAGACCAAGTCGTGTTTATTTATCTGTGTAATGTATACGTTAATTTTATTCAATGTATATAATTTTTTTAATGGCTTCATCAATTTCTACTTTTAAAAATTTGGTTTATTTGTATGCTCTGAGGCGTGAACCGTGACCTGATCCAATAATCGATAGGCAGGCAAGTTCGGCTGCGAGGAAGAAGTTGATGGAAATTAAAACTACGAAGACGTAATAAACAAGTGACGAAGCTAGTTAGGAATTGAAGTCCTGGAAAGAAAAAAGAAAATGAAAGTTTCATGATTCGAAAGGGAACTTGGTGTGCTAATGGTAGATCAGATGAGATTCGATAAGAATGTTTAGTAAACTAAGACGATTGATTCTTATCCGAGGTACTGAGTACGAGTCCAAGAGAATTTTCCACCTTCGACGACGACCTGACGGAAGAGGGACGTCACAATCGACGTCGAGAGGTGAACCCGAATGCGTCCCGAGGTCTGAGGTATCCCACGACGGCGATTTGGCGTTCCTTGACAGGGAAGACATTCCATTCTACCATGATCGGAGGTGTTAGAGGTACTGAGGTTCTAGATAGGTCCAGGTTGAGACTGAAATCCTGGTAACACTTATTTGACTACTACTTGGTTAGCCGGAGCTAAAAATAACTGGAAGAGTATGATATCTATGACGGAGTTAGAAAGTTGCAAATCCCGAAGTATGTAGATGTATTTTCAACTGCTGGAACTTGCCAGAATAACCCTGCCTAGTTTCAGTTTTGGAAAGGTCAGGTCGACCATTGTTTATTCTGGTCACGACAAAATATTTTCATGTTTATCGGTTTGCAAATTTTACCGCTTCTCATTCTTGATTGAGCTTGTAGAAGTCATTAACTTATATATTTCATTGGTAACAAATCATTCCATTAAAGTTATTGTGAAGTAACAATGCAGAAATAAGCCAGTAAATATATGTTTTTTTACATCTAAAAGAAGTTTTGTTCCTTGTAGTAACCAGTAGTACAAGTTCTGAAACTTACTGAAATATATAAGTAGAAAACCTTTTAACTCGAGCCTAATAAAATCATATGTGTAGTGTGTGTGTTGCTGTGGAGTAGTCAAATTATACATTATTTCTCAGAAGTCTCCACAAAACATTAAAATAATTTTGACTAGATTTATTTTTCAATGTAAACTAATCTTTACTACTTAAAACGTACTGCAAGATCGTATAAATTATTTAATTGTTGTATGGAACAATACTTGATTAACAAGATAAATATTAAATATTTTATCGTGCGGTTTATAGTAGTTTTTACGTCATTTCGTTTTCTATTCGTTTTAATGGATGTTAAATTCAAAGTCTCTTTATTAATTTAAGTAACTTACAACATAAATAGTTTTAACAATACAATGTAGCCATTCGGTTTAATTACAATTAATTTGATTAATATTATTTACCAGACACCGTAGAGTTTTTATGTTCGCTATAGCATAGCTTAATAAATCATAACAATGATATAATTTTAATGTCATATGCATGAAACCTTAGAGTGATTTTAAATAACTTCCCTCCGTAACGGCTCCGTTAATACAAGGTAATATCCATCACTCCGCGTTTTCCTATCAACATTGCTGTAACCCCACATTTAGTATTTTTGTAAATTTGTTAAAATATTTTTTTTTTACTCTTTGCATCAAACATTTAAAAAGACATTAGAATTTATTTAAGTTGTTTTATATCAGTTACTCTTTTAATTATTTGTATATTTGTGTAAATTTATTGTAATTTTCATAAGTGGTTAAAATATTTCAATTTACCTTTCATTCAAAATACTAAGCGTAGTTGTTTTGAGTCCTCGAGTGTTTCGAGAAAAAATAAAAACCTAATTTAAATATATAAGTGTACTAGTAGGATAATATTTATTAAAAAAATATCATCGCTATAGTCGTTGTGGGTCAATTTTAGATATATTTCTAGTATTTTTTTTTTCTCAGTTGTAAAAGGCATTCTAGGAGACTAAAACAGATTTACTCGTAATGGAGGGATTGATATACAAAAAAAAAAGGCCAAAACTTCATTCGCAATTTAAAAAAATCCCTTGGCATAAAATTGCACCGGCGAGTACTAAGAAACATTAAATGTCAATAATGATATGAAATAATATTTAAAATTTGATCTGACATTTCTAATTTGTAGAATAAATTCTTCTGGCCGTTGCCGATCGTCTGTAAGTTTCAATCAGGTGCTCCAATTTCCTCGCTATTAAATATTGAGGATGCATTACAACGTTTTATATCAATCTGTGTTTAAACTTAATAAAAGATTTTATTACCAGCTTAAGATTTTGTATCACGTGCAATAAATTTGCTTAAACATTCACTATTAGGATTCTTTCTTTAAATATTCGGCGTATATATTATTTTGGAGTTGGGTAATTAAGTACTTCTTATCCATACTACCGGCCGAATAGTTAGACCATTCACCTCCCACCAAGGCGATCCGGGTTCGATTCCCGGCGAGGTCGGACCCCGAATTGTCGCATGCGGTAATCATGCCTGACGATGCTGTTGGTCGGCGGGCCTTCTCGGGGATCCCCTGTTTCCCCCGCCCTTTCATTCCGGCGCCGCTCCGTACTCACTTCATGTCACACCTCACCAGCGCTGAAGACCTCGATGTTAACCGCTGACCAAAACCTCTCACTCACTCCCTAACTACCTTTGTGGGAATAATTTTAATCCTTTGAAGGGTCCGCTTTCTTAAGTTCCCAGAATTTTTAATTAGTTTTTTCTGTAGTGTATTAATTGTTTGTGACCAAATTTGTTGTTTTTTGCTAATCAGTTAATATACGCAATTTTACAATAATTAGGTAAAATATTTCGTTTTACGTCTTCACGATAAAAGGCGAACAAGTTAAATAATACATTTAACTAAATATATATTACTGTTGCCTCAAAAACTATTTTAAGCAGCAAATATACAACATTTTATTACGTGTTTTATATGTATTAACTTAATGTTAATGCTGACATTGTTATTGTATGTTATCTATCGATGTGAATTTATATCTTTCTCACGTTGGCTTAGATTGTCAGCATATCAGTACTTGCGGAATTGTTGTGCTCTTATAGTATAAAAATTCAGTTATTTGGACACACTTTCTCGATACTAACTCGAGCATTTGTGTATTGTCAGAATGCAAAATGACTTGCAAAGGACAAACTTAAGGTATAATTACCTATATTTGTTGGCAGTATTATATATTAAACGTAAAGAGTTAAAAATATTTTGTAACTAAAAATTAAATGAGTAAATGTAATCCTTTAAAAACTTTTAAGAACCATTTTGAATACAGAATAAATCGCTAGTGGTTATTTCACTTGTTATTAGAAATTAAGCTATTATATTTAAATTAAACATTACCGTATGTTACCAGGACGAAAAATTTAGCACTAATTAGTAAGTGAACATCAATAGTACTATGAAAATTTTTTCCATATATTATATCGTATAGTTGTGTTAGTAACATCATCAAAGTAAACGGATAATACATATTTGTTATTTTTTACATTTAATATAAACTAAGGTTTAACGTAATCTTTCGAATGACACGTTGGCTTCGCTCGGCGTAGCTGCTTTCTTTACATTGGTAAAAATCTAACGTTGTTCGAAAATATTAAAGATATTATTTTTTATTCGCGTGTACTTATAAGACATAATACGCACACCTAAATGGTGTGTTAAAATACTTCTAGCAGTAAAAAACGCATAACATTTTATCAGTTTCATACAACAGTTTTTAAATGATTGTTATGGAATTGTATTTTAAGCTTTTTTTCTAAGTGAGTGCAGCATACATACTAAACTAATATATTTGAAAACTCTTCACGCAACAGTACAAATAAGTGTATTCGAGCCTAGTACCTCTTCATTTGTAGGTCAGCGTTATCAGACATGAAATAAAAAGCAAATAATTGTAACAAACTAAATGTAAGTATTAAGTATTGGTTTTAACATAGTCATAAGAAAATTCTAATTTTATAGCCAGTCTAAACCTAGATAAAGTAAAGAGTCACCCATAAAAAAACTGAATAACACAACGAAGACGATTAATAAAAAGTTATACAAATAACAGCTTTTAAATTGCAGAATAATGTAAGTGTGCATGCCTCTGTACAGCAGTTATCGTATTCAGAAATACTAATTCGTCCTTGTTTTTGTCGATAGGAAGCGAGCGAGAGTAATTACCCACGCCACGTCGCTCACTTCCACTGCTGCTACTGCGCTCAACGAGGGAACAGGCTGCTATTAATCGTGTGTCCGTGAGTCATGGGCATGACTGTACACATTATTAGATGCTGAAAGATGATACCGCGACAATAATTAGAGAACACTGGAGTCGAGTGTTTGATGGAAGCAAATTTTCGAGGATGTGCGGCAAGGATGACCTTCTACGTTTCCTGTAAAGAACTTTATGATGTCATTCAGTCATTAGTGTAGCTCACATCTGCTCGGTGTCTGGGAGTGAGTGCGATCATGTCGCTGATGTGAGCACTTGAGCTGGTTGCTGGAGCAGTGGACAAGCACCAATACTCTCGTCACACGCCCCATACTACACAACCGCACGTGTAACTTGCCTCACTTATGATATTCACTCTCATTTATTACTTAAAAATACTCATCTGCTCTGCGCACATGATAAGAACTACTTTCTGCCTTGCAAACCACACCGAACACCGCACCTATGGGTTGATTTTTCCTTACGTTAGAGCGTAGTGAGTTCCGTGCGTACCTACTTAGTTGCATTCCGTCAACCACCAATACTCGAATTCGTTCTTTTATTGATAATTGGACGCAATTATACAAAAGGTAACCAAAATGCTGTTTACCTGAGCCGAAAAAAAAATGCTTTACCGTTTTCACTGTTTATCCAAACAGGTTACGAAACATCTTTCTCCGCCTTGTTTGGTTAATACGCACTTTTTATTTAAGACAGAATTTTAAATTTCTTCTTTTGCACGATACAATGATCTGAAAATAAATATTATATAGCGTTTTTTCCTTTAATCATAACTATGTCCAGCTAAGACAGCTGTTATTCAAGAATATTGCAAAACTTGCAGCTTGCAGCATCGAACTTGCGTTTAACTTGTTATGGATTAATTTTTTTTTTTTTCGAAATTATTTCACAAACTGTTAAAACTTAATAAAATGATGCAAACAAATTCCCAAGACAAAGGATATAATACACCAGTATTGGGAATACATTAATTCCTATACCGGTGTTTCCGATATATCAAAATAGTGAAGTCTCCAATGGTAGTGTTGCCGAGCAGTTATTTCAACTTGTTCAAATCCCGAAACAATTAAGAAGATCCATTGTACTTTAGTATAATTGCATTCGATTACGAAATATACTCAGAATAATACATATTGTCAAAAATATTCAAATATTTTAGGGCGAATGCATATAAATTTAAATGTTATTTATGTATTCTCAGCTAGTCGTAGTGCACAGTCAGTAATTTTGTTCCTAAATATTCAGATAAAAGTTAAGCAGCTGATACGTATTTTAGCATAAGTCGTAAATAACTTAAAATACTACTCAAATTAAATTATTCATTAATTAATTTAAAGAACATCTACTTGAGCTTATACAAAAACTTTTGTGTAGGCTGTGCTGTATAGTACTTAACTCTAAAGTATTTTATTCACTACATTTTTAGTGGGCCTAAAATACTTACATTACCATTTTATTTCATTTTAATTTTCTGGTTACAACATGTATAATAGTATAAGAAATGTTTTCCATGTTTTAAATAAAATATATTAATTCAAATGTTCCACTTAAGAAACATTATAATTAAAATTTGTTTAAATGTCTACTTATAAAACCAATACGAATACGCGTTATGAAATAATGCTAAGATATTTGTCACTTTTTATGTTGTAGCTGCTTCATTAACGTTGTGCCACCATATGGAACAAACACATAGTAGCGTTTATTTTCAAAACAAATAAGCAGTAGACCATCCAAAGAATCCGAAGATAACGGCTGTGAGAGCATGCAAATTGCTCTTTAATATCTGACATTTCGAACTGCAAGGCACAGATAAATACGAATTTTAAAGGATGTGAACGTAAGTAAATGTCTTCAATCTCAGAATAGTAGATACCTGATAAGTGCGATACGTATACTGTTTCTGTATAAGGACGTAAACGTGAAGATGAAAAGAAGCTATTTCCACTGACATTCAACCATTTCCGAATCACTTTTCACATAACTACCGCTTGCATATTATAAGTCTGAAATCCACACTGGAAAGTTTTTACCGAGCATCAGACGATAGTGTCATTTTTTGTCGCTAATTTTGTCCATTAATGTAATTGTTTGCAACTTTAAGTTTGCGCACCTATGCATTAAGTCAGCGTTGGTATTATATTCAGAATAGCCATTTATACTTATAGATAAAAAAATATTTGTTTATATTTACGTTTAGTTTTCTACCAAACAATTTAACTGAATGAGTATTTACTTAAAATATGAATTTTGCATAAATTTGGTCTGAATGAATTTAAGGCGGACAGTGCACTTAAATAAACAACAAACGAAACATGAGCGTAAGTTATTTTCCACACTGTAAATGCAAACGATGTGATATATTCTTTTACTGTTACTTGATACCAACATAATAATAAGTGATGGAACTGATGTGAGCATTGTAGTGTCTAGTTGCTATCTATCAAAGCCATGAGACTCTGGGTTCGGCTAGTATGAATGATAACTTGAAGTTAATATACCATTTGTTTAAACAACTGAAATATCACTAACACAATGTGAACTTTTTTATCATAGGCATCGTAATAACATCGTTAAAGACAATACGCAAATTTCCATGTTCCATCATATTTTCAGGGTGTAGTTCGGGCAGAAGTAGAATGATAAAAATATCGCTGACTGAAAAGAAAAACTGTGACAATTTGTCAATGTGAAGGATAAGGTACTACAAAACTAATAATGTCATATGCAGAGTACCAAGCAATAAAGCATAAAACGCCCAGGGTAGAGCCAATTTAAATAAATATGTTATCTTGACTTCTTATCAAATAATTTATGAATTTACAAGTTTGCAGAACAACATAGTTTCAAGTCAAGGACTCGTTCAATCTAGGAGAACTAATAGACTCTGCGCTGGGAATAAAAAATCTTTACATTACCGGAATAAAATAATCTCGGCAGAAACGTATCAAAAACTGTCTCATGTTCCCTAGAATTAATTTCTGGACATAATTCCTTCAGTAGGATTAGTATTAGGACTACCCATTCCGGAATCCCCAGATATTAGTCAAAATTATCCCTCAATCCTCCATAACTTATTAACCATTCCCAAGAAAACTTCTCTTTTGTTTTCCGCACATAACATTTTTTTGCATAGTACATGCATTTAAATCTAGCGCCTAGAAATCTTATCATAATACTGTCTACAATCGATTACCCAACTAACATTATTTAATACTAAAATCTGTGACAATACGTATAAAATTGAAATATTGCTGATATAATTACCTAAGTATTAATTTATGATGACAAAATCTAAACTGAATTCAGTGAACCGTATATTCAGCAACGCATTCATGTCAGCTAGTTATTACGTTTTAAAGTTCAAAACTCCGTAAAGCATAGATTATGAATTCTATATACTTGTACAAACTATAAATAATATTAGATAGAAGAATTTTGTAGAAAGTTAAATTTATTTGCAATTGTTGGGCCTTGACTAGTAATGTTTGATAAGATTGGCATCGTTAAATATCATCGCTATCGACACAATTAATTAAAATATTGACACTGCAATAATGAAGTTATATTCACCATCCCATTAAGTACACTAATGTTTAATATGTACACGTATACATATTTTCTGTATTTTTGTTGATACACTAATGATCCCGTAACTCTCTTTTTTTATTTCTTTTGCTGCTTTGGTTTTATCTATTCCACGTTTGGCCAATTTTTCTGATATTTTCTTGCAATTTTTGGTAAAGATATATTTTTAAAGAATGTTTTGCTTTGTTAGGAATTTTTATCGCTGTCAATATTGATAATGGAGGTTAAATATATTTTGACTTCATTTCAGTATTTCATGTAATGTAAATTTTTATCATCAATCTGGAAATGTACGTATGGTAAAAGTTCGTAAAATTCATTAATTGACTTAATTTTTTTCTGTTAATTATTTTATTTGTATTAAAACTCACAGTTCTAAATTTTAATAAGTAATAATATTTTTTTTTTTTTGAAATTTTGTAATGGAATTTTGCAGAAAGAAAGAAATTGCACATTGTCTAGATTTTCAGTGGTGTTACAAAACTCAACTCGTTCCACGCACTCAAGACCGCCACACCACGCCGCTATATCCCCTTCCTGTGACGTCATCTGGTTGATTTACATCACTACTGCTTCTAGTTTCACTAGAACGATGAGATCCAAGGCCAGTATTCCTAAACATTATGTTACAGTCTATATAGTTACAAACTAGGCGCTAGAAAAGCAACGGTAGAGATATATCACGTGAAAGGTTTTCTAAACTTGCTTGCTTATGTTCTCAGTTCGTATTAGATTAGTTGCTGCTCATAACTCGCCCTTCCGTGCTTGGATATAAACATTAAGGAAACGCTGGGATGTGCTTGTTTATCGCTATAACGAAAAAACCACATTAAACTTCAAATATATATTACACTTCTTCTGTTATATTTAAATTTGTTAAAAAATGTTAAATATTCATAATTATATTACAGAATATTGAAAACCAAAACTGTCGAATTTTAAGATTTTTGCTACGTGTAAGGACCGAAAAAAATAAACTTTAATGTGACATTAACAAGCCTGTTAAGTCACATCACCTGTGGACAAGGCGATAAACAAGAAAGCAGACATTCTGTCAATCTGTTATTTCAGTTATACATATAGCGTATTATCGTGACTCTGTAACAATGTCCTAGGTTTTCTCAATCGCTATACAGTTAATGCATTTTGAAATATCGCAGCCTTAGTAAATCGTTTCAAACGAGTTTGGAAAGCGTAAATATAAGTTTTGCAGTACCCTTGCTATGCTAACAAATCCCATTCCACCTTTGTCTGGAACGTGTTTCATTTATTAATTTTCTTATTTTTGCGGATACATTTTTCGTGATTACGTTCAAAAATTTCTAAAATAAAATAACACATTCCTTTAACATGTAGTAACGCAATTAGTACAGCGTGGACACAAGGAGACTTTAAAGAATGCCAGACTTAATATTTTTAAACAGAGTTCACTACATTATTTACATACAAAATTTTAATCCAAGTACGTGTTATAATTATGTATTATTAGGAACAGTTACTACTGCCTCGGAAAAATTTCTACAAAAATATGCAAGGAAAATTTTCTAAATTTTGGAAAACTATAAAGTCGAAAATTCTCACCGTATTTGATCATGTTGAAGGTATATCAATACAAATGAATTATTCCATTATCATAATATTTAAGTTAGCATGGTCACATTAAGTGTCTATTGGTCTTCGAACATGTTTTCATGTAATGCTCTAAACCAAACAAAAAATACCGAAATAAATTATTCCGCACGTCAAAAGAGATTTTCTTAAAGGCTTATTATTCTTTACAGCATAAAATTCCATATAATTAAAAAAACTGTTGATGTTTCAAGTTCAAAACCGTAAATTATTAAATTGGTTTAGTGTTAGCGAAGATATGTCTTCAAATTAGAATTATAATATTATGACCATACAATATAAATGCAAGTTCTTATTTGACCAACATGAATTTGAAATCAAAATAAATAAATAAAAAATATCGACCCTCTAGCCAACTGCACTACCGGACAACTGAAGCAATTGGATGAAATATATAAAACACTTCATAATTTATTTCAAAATGAGAAGTTTTGCTATATTGAACGATAGAAGTTTTGAAATAGTATTTATGTCGTCTTACTCATATTCCTTGAAACAATAAAGTTTTAATATAAAATGAGTTAGGCCGGGGTTGTGCTCACTCTTATTATTAAATAGATTACTCCCACGCAACTGTTACCGACAATAAATTACGCTGCACCGTCTATAATGCGTACTGCGCATGGGAAATTTTTCTCTATTCGAAAGACTGATAACCAAAATCCTAGACCTGAGAATGACGGCCTGGCTATGCCATAAAAAAGGTTTTGGCTTTCAATAAATCGTTAAGAAAAAGAGCTGAGACCTACGTATGAAATAATCTTCAACTAAATACTTACGGATACTTTTACACTCAAATAAATTTTCCCCGGTTACTGATTTGCATATGACGAACTATATATTTGCCTGAGCTAACAAATTATTTTCTTACCAGAGCAAAATACCAAAAGCAACGCACCTGAAATTTTTGACCCTATAAGATACAGATTATCTGTCAAAGTACTTACGCCTAGCAAAAAAGTATTTGGTTAACTCAAATACAACAAACTATTAGGAAGAGCACAAATATAGGCGTGTATACACACACACACACACACACACACACACACACATATATATATATATATATTTTTTTGCCGCCAAACACAAACTTTAATGAATGTCCACGTTGTTGTTTGTAATCACACCTCAAGTTATTTTTCCAATAATGTGACAATTGGCATTGTATCGGTATGTGTGTGTTTCACGATGGTTCAGTCAGGTACAAGCAATCCAGATAAAACCATTTCTACAGAAAATGAAATACTAAACCGTAATATTTTTATAATCATAAATTTTGCTTCGCCATACACAAACAAGTCATTTAGTCCAGCGAAGCAATTTTTGTTTAACTCAACTAAATTTTTCTTTCAGTGTGCAGTTATACCAGCCTTAAAATTTTATAGGACCGATATTTGTTGGATTTAACTTAGTAGTACTTTTAGATTAAAATTCCGGACTGGACTGAATTTGGACTGGAGACAATTTGGAACGAATGGGAAGTGAAGAAGAACTGAAAACGTATTTACAGTAGAAGTTTCAATCCAGATTGTCATGTAAACGTAGAGTGTACGTACACAGAACTCTGTCTAGAGACATCGTTTTGCCGAACTTCCAACTGAGAGCAAATAACTGTCGAAAATACAAGATGCAAACATTTTTGTATATTTTATTTGAATTTATTCACATAATGTTAATTTTGATTTGTTTTGCCCTTCCCATTACTTGTGTTACATTAAACAGTTTTTTTAGCTAAGATAGGACGATTCTCACCTCGTACATAACAAAAGAAACAATTCAAGATTCAATATGATGATCGCTTTGTACTCGTTCACTTCAGTCTAATGTGTGTTTAAAGTAATTTCTTCAATCCAGGTTCTATACTCCAATACACCTTGGCGACTGGAATAAACAGAGCCCCAACACAACTGTCTAGTTATTATATTAGCATTTCAGCTGATACGAAAAAATGTACAACTGTCCCGTAGAATTTTTTATGCACACCTTTTCTTGGTGGGCAGTTGTGGGTAGCGAGATAAATTGAAGCTATGCTACTTTTATATTGTATTATTGCATTTCCAGTCATGTAGTGTCAGTTAGGGCGGTCATGAACGTGATTCGTTTTTTATTATTGTATTAACCTAAAAGAAAACTTAGATAGTAAGCGACACTGTGCTTCGTCATGTAGTGTATATGGTAAAGCTATATTTTTTAATACATTTCCTTATATTTATTTTTTTTTTCGCGAAGCATTTGTTAGTTTCTGAGTTCGTGTTTGCTAGGCTGTTTCGTCTTTTGGTGAATACGACTGAAGTTAGATAAATGTATTGTGACGATGACAGAGAATAATAAAAACCAAGAAGTTTAAATTTTAACTCATCCACACTCATGTCCTATCCTCTACCTGTAGCCCGCCATTTTTCGCTACTTCGCTTTAACTACACTGTGACGTATTTATTTAACCTCCAGGTAACTACGTAACCGTTGCTTCATCCGCGTGTTAAGGTAGCTGCATAAGGGTGTTCAAGTGCGATAAAATGGTAATTTTTTTATCTTTATGAAATATTGTTAGTTTTGTAGACGATACTTGTGGGTACAATTGCCTCTTACAAAAAAATTTTTGCTTTCATAGTATTTTCATAACGGTCCGACAAAGTCAAAATTTGCTTGTTCTGCTGCCATGCAAATAGCGAAAACCGACTGACCTACTTGAATAAAATAATTCACTGTGATATTACATCCCATAAGCTATGCAATAAAGTATTTGAAAGACCATAACGTAATATTTTGAATTTAAAAAAAAAGTCAGAAAAGTACAGGAAAAAATACGAAAATTTAGCCTAGTAATTTTTTAAATACAAAAATTGTTCACGGGATTTTTTAAAAGTGGTTTATTACGTAGTCCGAGGCATGCCATTTTACTGTGAATTATTTCGCTTACGTAACTCAATTGGTTTTCGCTATTTGCATGGCTGCAGAACATGAAAATTTTGACTTTGACGCACCGTTATGAGAAAACTATGAGAGTTAAAATTGTTTCGTAACAGGAAACTGCACTCACACGTATCGTCTACAAAACTAATAATATTTCATGTTAGTATAAAATTATGATTTTATCGCACTTGAACACCCTTAAAGTGTCGGTCATACGTTAGCAGGTGGTAAAACAAAAATTTTCACCAACATCTAGTTAAGGGCTTGTTCCCGAGTTTTTTTTTTCAGACTGGTGCCAATAACACATATTTTTTAACCAAAAGTGTGAAAAATTTTGAGTCAATGTGCAATCCCACGATGCACAATACTGTGGACGCGTTTTTTAAATAATATACTATTCGCCAGCAAAAAAAAAAAAAAAATAATAATTTCCTTCATTTTTGCTTATTTTCACGACGAAAAACGTGGTACTTTGGGTAGTGAAATCTAAAAAAAAAAACCGTTCAGTACAATTCTACAAAAAAATTCAGTTACAAATTATAAGATATAAGTGTCAAAACTATGCAGCGAAATTTTGATATGAGTATTAGGTAGCAATAAAAAAATATTTTCGAAATCACTGCAAAACTCCGTAACAAGGCCTTAAGGCTGACCCGAAGTTTAGCCGGAGGTGCTCAAATCAGGCCAAAACGTAGTATTGTTGCATGTGTCCCCTCTATTACGTCGGAAAATTATCTGGAATAAATGACGCGTCGTCAAAATTTAAGCGAGAACTGACGTGGTTGACAGTAAAGGTTTGTTAGTTGGCATGTCAGTCGACGAGGGAAGGCAGTGACGTTACTGGTGACGATATAGCGACGGAACAATGGAAGGTAAGGAGGGGCAGAAATTGTGCAGCGGGTCAGTGAGGAAATCGGCAAAAATATGCCACGCCAAGATATTGCAGACGGACGATAAGTCTGGACCAGTGTATTAATGAATGCAGTCACTTGTAGAAAACTACATAGTAAATAATCTGAAGCTATGAGGAATGTACGATAGTAAATTTTCTTATTCTAGAAGTTACCAAATGTTACGAAACCATACCTCGTTAGAAATAATTTTTCCTATATAATTTTCTAAAGCAGTAATCAAGATAAAGATAACATAGAAGCAATCAAGGAAACATATTCACAGGCTATGGCGTAATGAAACTAGAGACCGTAACTTTATTCGAATATCAAAACAGAATCTCACATCATGTCAGATGTTAAAGTTAATTATGTTTTCGAAGTAACGAGTAATGCTTTCGGCATCAGACACGGAATGAGTCATTGATGTCCGTAAGATAACCACGATTTCTAGTCTCCGAGGGCGATGTTCGTAGGTCACTACTCGTCGAATCAAAGTTCATATTTTCGCTACTGCACTGAGAAAATAATTGAGTAAAATGTCCTTACGTGTACGGAAAAATTATCGTAAAACTTGAGCAGTAAATTTACGACACAAATGTTTGGAAGAACTCAATATGAATGTTAAATAAGAAAACTTTTAAATAAATGTTTACTTAACAGACACAAGCTATTAAAAGATAGTAATTTTTTTCCCAGTCGTACTGAGATTCGTTCTACTGTAACTTGCATGAACTGCTCGGTGAGTTGTCATCTAAACACTTACGATTATAACAAAAATGTTTCTTCTCTAGCGGTTGTCAAACGTTCTATTAAACTTGGTACTTGACACGATGCTCGAATGGTTCCTTAGCTGGTATGGTTCCTTAGTTGGTATGGTTCCTTAGCTGGTATGGTTCCTTAGCTGGTATGGTTCCTTAGCTGGTATGGTCCCTTAGCTGGTATGGTTCCTTAGCTGGTATGGTCCTTAGCTGGTATGGTTCCTTAGTTGGTATGGTCCTTAGCTGGTATGGTTCCTTAGCTGGTATGGTTCCTTAGTTGGTATGGTTCCTTAGCTGGTATGGTACCTTAGCTGGTATGGTTCCTTAGCTGGTATGGTACCTTAGCTGGTATGGTACCTTAGCTGGTATGGTTCCTTAGCCGGTATGGTTCCTTAGCTGGTATGGTTCCTTAGCTGGTATGGTTC
>PNEQ01097328.1:0-75734 GCA_003012365.1 Medauroidea extradentata
CGTGCATTTAATGAGTACATATTGTAGCTAAAATTTATCGGGGCAGTGTAACGTAAATGTAAACATTGTACAAGCCTATGTAAATAAAAGCACATGGCAATGTTGATGTTTACATGTAGCGGAAAGA
Organism: Medauroidea extradentata; assembly: GCA_003012365.1. Lineage (NCBI taxonomy): Eukaryota > Metazoa > Arthropoda > Insecta > Phasmatodea > Phasmatidae > Medauroidea > Medauroidea extradentata. The sequence goes on from PNEQ01097328.1 coordinate 128, forward strand.
TATAAACTGGCAGAAAATAGAAATTAATCAGGGCTTTTTTGAGTGCTCACTTTATTCCGAATCACCTATAGGAGTTTTGCAAAGTATTTCACCGTTCGTTCGCAAAAAATAAATTTGCTTGATTTTGGCTGATTTCCATAGCAAAATTGGTGATACTTTGGGGGGTTGGTGGGGGGAAATGTGGAAAAATATTGGGCACAAATTATGATACATTTGTGACAGTTCTATGTAGGGATTATTTGATACATTACCTTAATTTAGAATAAATATTTTCCAAATCACTAACTACCAAGCGTGGCCTTAAGAATGGAACCCTTTTGAGACCCGTGAAGTGAGTAAATATAGAGAATTACACGTTAAATTATATTCGGCGCTGTTCGCTCATTTTTAATGATATCGATTTAGTACAAGAGCTATTGTCTGCATTAAGATGATGAGAATATTGCTACATAAATAGACGAAGGAAAATAATTATAATGTTTTAGTGTGATGTTAGTAATGAAAATACTTATCTGTTTATAGTTTTCATCGCATTCAGGAGTACCAGGATTCGAATTTCGGCTCCGGCAATCCTGATTTCGTTTTCCCACGTGTTTCCGAAATCGCTTTAGGCAGATGTTAGGACATGACCGACTTATTTCATAGTTCCTCCTGTACTTGTCTGGGATTGTCTCTTATTACCTCGCTGTCAACGAGATGTTAAATAAAAAATATATTATTAAAAAAACCACACACAAGATCCTCCAGCAATGTATGCCTCACTAAGATGAACAAAAATGTCGGTGATTGCACATATGTAGTTTCAACAGGTACTGAGCCACGGCGAATGTAATTAAACATGTAAATCATTATCTTTGCTCGCGCCACGGCTCCAAAGTAGGCAGCGCTCTTTATGGAGGATATCTACGAGCACACACACGTGTAACGTTCGTTGAACGCTGTTCTTAAGCACGCACGTTGAATAATTTGTGTTTACCTTAGCTTTGCACGCATTAATTCCTGGAAAACGGACAACTTAACATTTGCTATGTAAAAAATACAAAACGGTGAAAAAAATTTGTAAGTACAGTAGAGCCGAAAATAAACCTCACAATGAAATTTAAAAAAATGTTCTCCCTACTCTGAACAGCTAAACCACGGCTGTAGAACAGGTCTGGACACTCGCCTGGTAATTTGACCCCTTGTTGTTTGGCTGCAGTTCACCAAGTTACCGAGAATGTTGTGCTTCTTTGGCGCTGCAATCCGGGCGGTTGGACCTAAACTCCGCCCAACTCCCTCACACTAAGATAAATAATTCATCAAAACGTATTTTTATCAATTTATGAAATACTTCCTTTGCTCACAATCCTAAAGCTTGGCTCCAGCTATATTAATTTACTTTGTAATGTAAATAAACACTGGAAAAAAAAGTGGGAGGAGTTTGAGCCCGACCGCCCTGATTGCAGCGCCAAAGAAGCACAACACTCTCGGTAACTTGGAGAACTGCAGCCAAACAGCAAAGGGTTAAGCAAAATACATTGGTATAATATGTGAGTGTCCAGACCTGTTCTTCTACGACCGTGAGCTAAACACAATAAATGAAAACAGCAGTTTTCGTATAAAATTAAAAATTCGCTTCTAACCTACAGTTTATGAAATGTATTTATTTTGCTAGTTGTCTACAAGCAGGAGATTTTCTTACGAAGCATCTTCCGCGGAAATTAAGTACTGAATTCTGTACGAAGACTGAATACGATAACGGTTTTGTCTCTGGCAATGCACGCCGTATATTATTAGTATCGTTCATTTATATACGTGTTTGTATACCAAGTCTTGTGTTAAGTCCGGTACACATTATCTATATAGTTCAGTATAGAATTCCGTACCAAATTCAGTGCAAGTAGCTCTGCGACAGTTTGTACAGCAACTACGCTGGTTCCAGACAGAATTCTATACTTAATTTCACAGATAGAGCACGTCCTATTTTCCATCGTAGTGTATGTTCACGCGCATGCGCAATGCACACTTACAGCCACGGCGCATGCGAAGTACGCAATCAGGGTTGCCAATGTGATTTGAATAGAAATAAAATTCTTGTTTCCTGCTAAACAATGACTGCCGGAGTTATCAAAACTAAATAATACAAGCTAGTGTCACTTATTTTTAGAAGTCACGTGCGTGTCTATGATGTAAAACAGTTTTCTGGAATTTTACAGTTATACGTTATGGATTACAGCAACTGACATTACAAACATGTTTTTCTTCTTTATGTTCCGAAAGTTGTTAGTAGAGATGGTGAAATTTCGTGAAATCAATGACCTGCATGTTAGAATAAAATATCCTATGCCTACTCAAGTCCCGACTATTTGTATAATTGCTGCTACTCAGTGGAACAGCAGCCAATGAACGAATAGACGTGGCTTGAGTGTGCATTGGATATTTGATTCTAACATGCAGGTAATTGAATTAGCGAAATTTCACCATCTCTAGTTGTTAGTAAACAGTGATAGAGGCACGAGTATTTCGCGTATTAATCTGACAACAGCCTAGACTTCTCAGACCTATACACACACTGGACAAAGTCAGATAAATATTGGCTTATAACCGTAACACGTGTTACCACCACGACTTGTCTCCTTATTTATCACTGGCTTGCAGTCGTCAAAGATGTGTTGAAACATGTGTCGTCTGATCACAGAATGTGGCATTCAACCTGACCTAGAATCAACACACGAAATAATCGCGTCTCTAGCGATAGTGTGTACACAACACAGAAGTTTTTCTACGTAATTCTGGTATAAAATCGCTATCGATGTTTACGAACAGAAATAAGTAAGTAATTGAGTAGAGAATTAAGGATAGCGTGTGCCGGGCTTCAGTTTAGAATAGCCTAAGGCAATTACAACAAATCATGTTATAAAAATATTCCTGACCATTTGAAGATAATACAGGTGACTGGTCTTGAACGAGATTATATATTTGGACCTGTATATTAATCACATTTGCTTATTGTTTTAATACCTAACTGAGGCGTGTGTGCAACAGCTTAAAATTTTAGGTCAATATTATAACTCATTTGAATAAAAAATTTTGTTTTTAATTAAATAAATAATGTAAACCATACATGTTAATTTGCTAAGTGATTCAATGGAAGTTCTTTACGATAGACATTGTTGTAATTTCAAAGATAACGTTATTAATATTTTGACTTATTTCCTGTTTATGAGGATTTTTTTTTTCGTCCGATTCTTTATGGCTTATAAGAAAAGAAGGATTTTCGCCTCACTTTGGTTAGTTGTTGTGCATGCGTCTGAAAATTACTTTGAAAGAAAAAAGGTGGAAAGGGGGGAGGGTGAAATGTGGTAGAAGGATAGAACCGAAATCCCAAAAAATTTAATGGGAATTGTGACACATGCTAGGACCTGTAGTTATTAAATAAATATTTCCCCAACGAGAGTTAAGAAGACATTATTTAGGTAAATTGTGCAAATTTTAAGTTAAAATAGTTATTAGGTTATAGTTTAAATAAATGACAACATAATTTTAAAAAAAAATTTAGAAGTCGTCTTTTACATTAGGCTACAATAATCATTTACATATTTTCCTCGCTGAAATAGGTTTAAATAAATAGGAGATGAAATACCGTTAGGATATAAACTGTCATATCGAAACGACGCTCTGTCAAGTCTGATGCAAACAGTTATAATCTGTAAAATTTACTGGTATTGTAAAGATAAGTGAGGGAAAGATCACTTCGTAGAAGTAAACTATTACAAATTTTTACACGTTTACCGTCTGTGTTGATAAGTACTATGTTTTTTAGTTTTCTAGTTCAGAGCGTCTTGACTGATTTGTTGATAATTTAACCTGATAGCAACAGCAAAAAAAATTGATGGAATTTGCGAAATAAAAAGATCAACATGTTAAGTGTATTTAAAAAACAGAAATTTATGATTTGCTAAAGGAGAAATGTTATGAAATATAAACGAGGAATATTTTCAATTTGGAGTTTCACTGTAATTATTTTTCGTTCACCTGAAATAACAGATGTTACCTTTGATGAGTTTTGTAATTAATTATTATATTTTTTTCAGTCGTGTACCAAGTTTTGTTACTTAATTTTTGTTATTTGTGTTTGCTTCGAGAGAAGTTTGAAGTAAACATGCGCAGCATTATTGTAAAAAAATAAAATAAACTTTCCGAAGTCTTTGTAAAGCTACTTATATGCTTAATTTATGTGCGAGATAAACGTAGCTCTAAATGAATTTTAATTTTTAGGGTAGAGATTAATGGCTAGATTAAAATCTATCGGTGTGCTCATTTATGCAAATTAAGTTTCCTGGCGGAAGATGTATTATTCTATATATACAAAACCCGTTTCAACAGTTCACAGTGTACAGAGATACAATCTTAGATATTGTTTTAGATATGGTTCAGCTCCAGGCTCCAGGAGAAAGCGGATGAATAATCAGTCATTAAGTATGTTAGCCAATAATCAGATATAACAATAACAATTGCACCATTGCTGAAAATAGTTGGCAAAGAAAGTTAATTTTAACCTGCGAGTACATGCCAATGTTTTAAGGGGGAAGGAATACCGTCAATTCATAGTTATTGATTTTTTTCATTAATTAATTCATTTAAGTTTTATTATTTTAAATCTGACAACGTTAAAGCATACATAAAGACCCTGTAATTAATTTTCAGTTAGTATTAAATTAATGCTTGTTGCAGTCTACACTATAGAAACATCCGGAGTAGACCATTAATTACTTTGGACGGTTTCAGATGCTGTAACAGAACTATCATACGATATTGATTGTGACGCCAGCAATTACGTGAGTAGATATTTTGGGATTTAATTAAGTTGAATTTTTTAAATAAAACTGAAACAAAAACTATAGTAAAAATATACGAATCGTAACGCAGACCCACGAATGAAGTCAGGCGGGCTTGTTAGAAGATGCAATCAACACAGTTTGAAGCAATAACAGTTATTGGCGTGTCGAAATAAAGGAACTATATTAGACTAAACTTTAGTGTGCGTGTGTATGCGTGTATATATATATATATATATATATATATATATATATATATATATATATATATATATATATATATATATATATGTTTTAGCACAGATAACCTTTTTTTATAAATTATACTGAATGTTACATTTCTGAAATATTATCATTTTACAAACAAGCCCATTTTTTTCTGGATTTTTTTGTAAAGGACTTCGAAATTTAGAATGCATATGAAACCTTGGTGAATCTTACGTATTACTGTTATACAATTCAAAGTGAATATGTGTAAATATTACTGGTAAACATTGTAGTTCTCCATACAAAAAGTTCCACTAGCTAAATTTCTGTGTCCAGGTCAGGTAACTAACTAGCCTCAATCAGTTAGGTTACAGTCTGTGCTGAATGTTTAACAAGTAGGTTAGTTGAGGGCTTGTTTAGCAATTCTTTCTATAGTAGTACGTATTTTCATATGCAGAAAGGAATGTCTTAATTTAAAAAAATGTAACTAACATCTACAAGTACAACTGTTTCCGCAATTCAAATCGTAACAAACTTTAAATTACTACAATAACTGAGATTATGAGTAAAGTTTACACCTATTTTGTTTATTGATTTCCGCGCTATGCATTTGAATGTGCTGCGAAGTAGTACCGAACAATTAATTTTTGTAAACAGAAATTACATAGGGTAATTGAATGATGTTATCTGTACAAGCATATGCTGATGACATTATTTGTATCCTCTATGAAAGATGTGGAGTATTTGTCCGGTTGCGACAGTGTACGTGTGTGTGAAAGCAGTATGCTGTCACTACGAATAGTAAATCTGAGTTTTTATTTTATGACAGCTTCACTGATGCTAATGCACAGATGTAAAATTATGTTTCTTTCCTTAATAACCCAAAACTTTTGATTCACGGACCTTAGTTTACAAATACTTTTTTCCTTGTTTTGGTGCAAGGACTCTTTCCTGCAAATTTGAAAAAGTGTCTCGGAAACATCCTGTGCATTAAACCCAGTTGTATTTGATTTTATATCGTTTAAACATATGAAGTGTTTTTCAATGAATTTATGAATTGTTTAATTCTACGTACGGAAAGTACGAGGGAAACCGCTTCGGTTCGGCAATTCTTTAGTTCTCATGTACAAAGTCAAGCAAAAAATATTTTATTAAGGAAAAGTGTATGCCTCTGTCTTCTCTGGAAGCGAAAATAAACCAGATCATATGAGCCACCAGCTGTTGCTTAAAACAACTTCAGGCGCAGACATGACCGGAAAATGAATGTCATTCTAAAGCCCAGCACACACGGTTATCTGTATTGAGCAAGAAGGTGTACACCTTCCTGTTCAAGCTAACTTGCACCTTGTGACTGGCTGACTCGTATGCAAGTAACGGGCATGCAAGGATTTGCATTCTAGCTTTGATCGTTTAGAGACCTTCTTGTGCAAGTCGTTTGTTTACGTTTTTATTTGGCTCATTTACGTACGTTAATTATCCCTGGTGTTGTTAATTTGAGAGTAGAATACAAACTGAAGCATTATATAGTCACAACAAATCTACTTATCTGTTTATATCATGAGATGTTTTTTTTATAATTAAAAATAATATATTCCATAGCCTTGATAATGAGAACCGAAAATGTAGAATCATAAATAAATAAAATAAATAAATAAAAAGTCCAAAAAGTGCCGTCATATTTCTGATTTTTTTTTCGCATATAAGCACAATCAAGCAAGCACGTAATTTCTTCTGTGAGTACGGTACGTTCGTGGGGCTTGTACACAAGTGTGTGTACACCTTATTATTCACCTTTTAGTGTACAAGGATAGATAACCACGTGTGCTAGGCTTAATGAACAGCACCAATTCCTCAGAGACTATGTGCTAAACTGGCGTGCATTGTTTCCGTAGGTGTATATTTTCTTTGGGACCCTACGATTTCTCTTGTGCAGTTAAGGACCGACGCTGGCTGTGATGGACCGCATAGGCATCCCTACTTAAAATTGTGTTTTCGTAATAAAATATTGAATGGTATGATTTGTCTAGCGGAGTGTAGCCCAAAAGACGAGGGTCAGGCCATATATAGGATTCCAAGAGGGGCAACCAAGGTTGTGCTGGACGAGCTGTGTTTCGCCTCAGAAACTCAGCAAAGAAAAGTGTAATAGATAATTAACTATTGGGATAAGAGGAAAGCGAAGCCTTCCAGCCTGGTGGGCTAGCCTGCCCCCTGCCACACCTTGGTAAGGAAGAGGCGCAATAGAGCCACATAATATTTAGGAATACAGAAGTGAAATAGCCGGTAGGACAGCGAACTCAGTCACACACGTCAGCAAAATGGCTTCCCTGGCCAGCAACATGGCGGAAACATCTACTGCCAATCAACGTGAGGTAGCTGCCCTGCTAGCCGGCAGCCAGGCCAATAGGAAACCTGCAGTAACATGCAGGAGCCAAACAGACGCGGGGCTGGCATCAAAAGTCTCTGGCTTATAATAAGCGGCGAAGTTCGTCAATACCAAACGAGTCGCCACGTCATTTCGCGTCTGTATTACTATCTAGTCTGTGATAGAGCCCTGGCCAATAAGTAGAGGCACGAGCATTCCGCGTATTCATCAGGCAGCAGCCTAGACTTCACAGATCTATACACGCACTGGCCACAGTCGAATATTCATTGGCTTCTAGCCGTACAAGCTGGTAGCGCTTGATATCACCATGAATTGTTTCCTTATTTATTACTGGCTTGCAGTCGCCAAATGTGTACCAAAGTAGCTTTCATCAAATCACAGAAGTACCTGTGAAGTATACATTCTTGACGTTCATCCTGACCTAGAATCAATACGCTAAATAATCGTGCCTCTACCAATATGACCAATGTTTACATTTACTGTAATCACGTTACATTTTAAAGTTAACATTGCTGTTACTGGGTGAGTGAGAGGTTTTGGTCAGCGCTCAACGTCAAGGTCTTCAGAGCTGGTGAGGGGCGACATGAGGTGAGTATGGAGTAGCTTCGGAATGAAAGAGCGAGGGAAACTGGAGATCCCCTAGAAAACCCACCGACCAGCGACATCGTCCGGCACGATTCCCACATCCGGAGACTGACCCCGCCGGGAATCGAACCCGGATCGCCATGGTGGGAGGCGAATGGTCTGACCTTTCGGCCACCGCGGCCCCTTTGAGGTCATTGATTTGTGTTACGTAGAATAGGTGTAAATACGGAAAACTGATAACGATGCACAATTGAATGAGAGTGAATGAACTTAGGTCATTGTTAAAATTAACTAAGTCCAAATTGCATGAAAGTCTGGTTTTAATGGTAATATACTTTTTTTGGAACGCCGGACTGACACATGTTGAAAGGGACTTAGTCCTTACCTCCTGTGCATACCAAACAAACATATGCTTTCTTGTGGACACTGTTAAAAAGTACCAAGTCGCTTGAGTTAATTGATTTCACACTCTTCTGATTTTTTGACATAGTGCATTTTAACAATGACCAACACAAGTGTTAGAGATAATGGTATATCGCGAAAATGGTTTGTGCCAACATAGTCTTGAAAACAGTGACACAACGTAGCTGTCTGAAGACCAATAATAGGCATCAAATATTACAATAGCAGGTATCTTATTGGCTTAGTCAAATAGGGCAACAGTTCTATGTACAAGTAAAAGCCAGTCATCTTTTCGTAAGCTGAACGTACATTGAAACCCAACAAACAGTCAAGTTTTCCCGCGATAAACCATCATCTATAACAATTGTTTATCAAACGACAGGATTACTCAAGAAGGCGGTATAACCTCCCGTGCAAGTCGCCGCGAGGGGTGATTGGCTGATTATAGTGAGGGATACGTTGTAGATAGGGACCCTTGTTTTTCGCGGAAATAATTTTGCCCCACTTTGTTTCAATGCATTCTAGAGATGATGGTTTATCGCGGGAAAACTTGACTATTTGCTAGGCTTCAACGTACGTTCAGCTTATCAAAATATTACTGGCTTTTCCATGTACGTGACGCTACTGCCATATTTGACTAAGCCAATAAGAATTCCGCTATTTTAATACTTGATGCACGTTATTGGTCTATAGACAGCTAGCTACGTTGTGTCAGTGTTTTCAAGGCTATGTTGGCACAAAACATTTTCGCGATATACCATAACCTCTATGCATTACGTACACACCTGCTATTCTACTTCACGCTTATAGGTGCGTGTCAATGTGAAAAGCCGTATCTCATTTGACTGAGCCAATTACAATAACGTTCCTGCAACACCACACGTCTGTGATTTGCCGGTAGAATACCAAGGTTCGTTGCAGTCAAAGCATCCAATCAGTGACCACGAAGCAGAACTGTAGATGTGCACGTAAGTTAACGAAACAAAGCGGGGCAGAATTATTTTCGCGATAAACAAGGGTCCCTAGTTGTAGAGAGATGTTAGAGGTTGTCAGTCGTGAGATGAACCGCACGATTGGCGTTTGTGGCATTTCCTACGAAAATACGGCACGCGAATAACTTAGACGAGTTCACAGTGATACTATAACCCGTCTGCAGACCAGCAGCCTGGCTAGCGTGGGTTTCAGCGGTCCTCTCGCGAGTTAATTAGTAAGTCAGAAATACATCGTTCCTGTACCGACGATCTCCAGCGAGCGTGGGTCTTCGAATAGGAACAAAGCTTATTGGCTTCTAGCGGCCTCGTGCTTTGTACCAAGGACGGAAACTTCAAGTAGGGCTGGTGATTTTTAGCGACCCCGTGCCGCCCGCCTGCACTGAAAGAAAAATATTTTACGAAGTCTTCCCTGCAAAATTACTTTGTAGCAACCACAAAATAATTTTGTGGTGACCACAATATTTTAGTGGTGACCACAAAATACATTTTGCAGGGTAAATAGTCACAAAATATTTTGTAGCTGCCACCAAATATTTTTTTTCCGTATGAAAAGACTTCTCTTGTCGCGAGGAAGAGAAAATTGACATGTGCTAAGATTGTTGTGACATTTTCTTAAATTAAAAAGTATTTCTACTTACTATTTAGTTAGACGGGCACCCAAAAGGATATTAAATTTAATTGACATTCTTGTCCCGACATTATGCGTGTTGCAATAGTAGGCAGAACTATTCTAAGGCACTCTAAATCTGAGTTAGTGAATATTCACATATTCACGCCAATGGATGGAGTAGTTTCAACAAATTGAATCAGCGAGAAATCACTGTGAAATCGGTGAATATTCACTGATTCCGATAAAAAGTGCCAACATTCCATAGGATAATTAGTGAATGTCCACAGATTTTCCAGTAATTTTTACTGTTTCAATAAGTGAAAACTGTTCTTTGAAAACAACTGGGGAAAACTGTGAATATTCACTGATTCACTTGTGAGATATTGGTACTCTTAAAGAAATAAGTGAATATTCACTAATTAAACAGTGATTTTTTTTCACTGATTCAAATTGTTGAAACTGCTCTAGCCATCAGCGTGAATCAGTAAATATCCACTAATTCAGATTTAGAGTGCAAGGCATTCGGTTTTGTCCTACGAGTTCACGAGGTATTTTTAGAGTTCATTATTATAATCCATATAAATGTTTTAGACATTTTGAGGTGCACCAAAATTATGTTTCCAGTAGGAATGCTGTATTTTTTTTAAACAATAGAAGGTAGTTTGGAGTCTTCACAGCTGGTCATTTAAGTGTATTTCCTAGCCGTCGAGAATGGGTGTTTTTGCAGTCCTTTTTAGGCGTGGAAAACTTGGCGTAGTATCTTTCGAAAGGTATAGGGTTGCACAATATACCTTTATCTTTTATGTTACGTCATAAAATAACAGGTTCACGGCTGAATGTCTCGTGGAGGCTAGTTGTTGGCGAGAAGACTAGACGCCAGATCAGAGACTCGCTCCTAGAGGCTATGTGGAGGCGCGATGTGTGTGCTGCGTCGTCCTTGTTGTTTTGACACTTCCAAACATCGATACAAAATTTTATTTAGTTTTGTTTTTATATATGTCTAATCATAGATTGCAACATTTATATACACTGTTAATTTCTTCGGTTTGGTATGTCAGTTGCGTAAATAAAACCGTAAAGTGCAAATTTTGACGTTTACGACTCATTACGCGAAAACTACGAGAGTTACAACAATTTTCGAAGAGGAAGATTTAGTCACAATTTATGCCTAAAATAAGAAAAAAAATCTTGTATAAATATAAAAAAAAAATACGTTGAAAACTAAGGTGAGCCGTACTTAAGGGTGTTCACGTGGCAACTATTAGTAATTGTATGATTGCACGTCATGGCGTTCATTTTATAGACGACTAAATATCCCACTTTTAAAAATATTTAACTCTCATAGTTTTACCATAGTGGCATGCCAAATTTAGAATTTGCATGTTACAGTAACATACGAAAAAAAAAAGTAACTTACTCGGACGAACTAATTTTAATAGGTATTATGGGCCTTATGCTAATATATTTGAAAGCAGACAACAAAGTCCTCTTGATTTTTTTAAACATTGTCATAAAGTACTTAAATTGTCACTATTATCAAATTTTTTACTAAGTACAAAGAAATTTCATTACGTTTTTTAATATCTGTCAGTACATGACCTATAATATATAATTTCTGTGTAATAAGTGATTTCATTCGAGTGTGTTATTTCGTTTTGGTTATTCCTATATTCCCGTAACTTGTAAATTCTGACTTTGACATGCCGCTATAACTAAACTATAAGCGCTAAAAATGTTTACAAGTGGAAAGTGTAGTTACAAGTAACGTCTGTAAAACGAACACTATGTCGTTCAAATATAAAACTATGAATATTTGTCACTTGAACACCCTTAAGTTCAACACCGTCCGTACACCACAGTTGTCTTAAAAGATCACCATTCCACTGGCGACGCCCGCAGTTGTTTCAGTCGCCATATTGAATTTGATTATTTTTCGCTTTTTTTAAAATTCTAATAAGAATAATGCTAAATATGCGATTATACCGCAAATTCTCTTTATCTCCCGCTACAGTACAGGCTTTGCGATTTAGCTGTTAGCATATAACTACACCGTCATCTGTGTGACCATTTTTTTTCATATTCATACTTTGCCCGACTGATTGTGATCTAAGTATACATTACTAGCTCAATTGCCATGTTTGTATTTTGGCGCAAAGTGAATATAATTTGCGGTATAGTCGCCTATCTAACATTTTTCTTTTCAGAATTCCAAAATAGCGAAAAATAATAAAATTCAATATGGTGACTGAAACCGAGCTTCAATCATTAAATAAGGTGCCAAGTACTTAGCCAGTGCAGTCTTAATGCCGTTGTTGTAAGCGAGCAGCAAGGGTTGGCAGCCTGCGGACTGTACGATCAGCATGGGCCGCCCTGATGTTTGGAAACTTTGACGGTGTTTATCCCGCCGAGTTGCGCCGCTGTCTTCTGCCGTGGAAGTGTCGTGTGTTTGTGTGCACAGAGAACTTGGTCCACAGTTGCCGCGGCCCAAATTATCATCTCCCTCCCTTGTTCTCGGGAGCTGCCTTGGGCCACGGAACACTGGTTCCAAGAACAGACGAGACTGGAATCAGGAGTTAGCCGGGAACACAGCCGGATAAAAACAACTCTGTACACACAGGCTATGTTCCTAATATACCATCTTCATCATCACCCGTACTGTCTACCACCATGCCTTGCAGTCTCTTCATTTGAAATACTAACTGGTCCCCGCGACTTTGTTCGCGGGGTTTTCAATTTAATACGGTAATATTTCACAAACAAAAAGTTTTGAAAAGTGTTAAAGGGTGCAGTTACCTCGTTTTGCCCTCATTTTGACCTCCCCCTTTTGTTTCCTCTGCTAACAGTATAACTTTTTTCTTGTCAGAAACCTTCGCGGGGCCACGCATAACTCGCCAAAGTTTCATTGCCTTCGTATTCAGTTAGAAACGTATAGAAAACGAACAAACACACATTAATTTTCATGTTATAGATATCTACACTAGCATTCAGCATCAGAAACTGACGAGTACTTGTCAGTACTTCAGGCTAGGCAAACTATGCATCGTAACAGGAGTGACGTAGAACTTGGAATTATTAAGAGCCCTGTACAGCCGTTGCATGAGCTGTGTTGCAGCGTGTACGGGGTAAGTTTTTTTTTTTTTTTTTTTTTAAGAAATACTACTAAGCGCGTATGCCATAACTTATCTACAAAAAATTTCAATTATGCTTACCTATTATTGTTTTCTAGATATCGTGCCTAGAAACACGGTTTCGGAGCACCTGAAAATGGCTATAAAAAAACTTTTTCAGGCCACTTACAAAATACCAACCGGAACCATGAGACAAGAATAGAGAAGCAAACGTTGGACTTTCTATGCACGTTCCGTGAATGAAAACGTAGGGTCGCCTCTTGAAGTCCCATAGCCAACGACCAAAACACTGCAAGCCGTTCCGGCGCTGCTCCATATTCATCTCATGTCTTCCCTCACCAGCGCTAAAGACCAATATCTCTCGCTCACGACCGACACACGTAACTAATATTAAAGGTAATGTAGTATAGCGGACCACATCTGTTGTACATGGAACTGCAAGAGTAATGCTCTTTGTAACAAGTTGAAGAGCGAGAGAAGCAGTGCTATGGCGGACACTTGCCTTGCATGCCGGTATGTCAGGTTTTCTATTACAGCTACTGCCATTCTGATTGGTTTTCAGTAGTTCCCGAAATCGTTCCAGGCGAATGTTAGAATGGTTATTGAAGGAGTTCTCGACTGTTAAAATAGTGCCATTTGAGTCCCGCTTAAGGGCGCGGTCTACCGCAATTTTCATCACCATTTTTTTTTATTTTAGTTGTACCAGGTATTTTTTTCTTATTTTAGACACAAAATGTGACTAAATTTGGCTCTTATGAAATTTTTCTATCTCTCATAGTTTTCGCGTAATGGCTTGCTAAAGTCATATTTTGCATGTTTCCGTTTTAACGACCACACGAAAACCAACTGATACACCAAACTAAAAAAAATCACAGTAAATGAAGACATTACAGGCTACAATGTCATGCTCTTAGAAATAAAGAATAAAAATCATTTGTATTTTAAAAAAAAAATATTGAATTTTTAAAAATTTTTATTTCTAGTTTCGGCTTTTTTTTTTAATACAAATAATTTTTATTCTTAATTTTAAGAGCATGACATTGTAGCCTGCAATGTCTTAATCCATTGTGATTTTTTTTTTCAGTTTGATATATCAATTTGTTTTCGTGTGGTCGTTAAAACGGAAACATGCAAAATATGACTTAAATAAGCCATTACGCAAAAACTATGAGTGATAAAAGAATTTCATAAGAGCCAAATTTAGTCACATTTTGTGTCTAAAATAAGAAAAAAATATCTGGTACTAATAAAAAATTTAAAAATTTTGATGAAAATTGTGGTAGCCGCACCCTTAAGAGCGATGGGCCAGTTGGTAAGCAATCAATTGTCAGCCTTAGAAGCACCGTGCAGTGTTCCAAATACATACACAGTTGAAAGCAGCGACAGTTACAGAACATTTTATATAACATATAACTGGTATTTTACCTTTATATTCCCTCATTCCCGTATCAGGAAACACACACAACGTTGATAGGGATTCGTAGATTTTTGCTGGGTTTATTAATTATTTTCAATGTTCAGCGTTGAACTATAATTGAAAAGTTGTAAGACATTAACACGCATATACACATTTTGTGCATTCTCTGAAAACTTAAGTGTTCATGTGTACTGATCAAATTTCTAGAAAATTGAGTACAAGCGAGCGTTACTTTGACGATTTTCTTGAGCTGTAGAACTTATTTTCATATAAATCTTAGATATTGGCTGATTCCTTCCCATTTGACAAGTTTTCCCCTTCTAAGATTGTTTAGGAGTACTTAAATAATTCAATACATAAAATTTTATTGTCTGAGAAGTGTGCTGCAGTTATAAGGCATAAACAACTATGTAACTGACTTTATTTATTTTCGTCATATTTTATTTAAGTTGTGAAGTTACGGTGTACCCTCTTTGCCGTAGTCACTACACTTAACCACCGAGAAGAAAAAAAATATATAAAAAAACAAAGTAACAAAAAAATTCAACGAAAAACAGACAGTACAGCAGTCAATGAAATGAAATGACACATTACGTGGATCTGAAATATATTTCTAACAATAATATAATTCACCTTATAGTAAATTAGCTTAATTTTATGTATAGTACTTGAGAATCGCCAGAAATTAGCAGCTAAAAACTGAATACAACAAATGACCAAACAATAATAATTTATGTTTCTGAATAACAGTAAACCATAACTAATTATAATCATATCTGAAGAATTGATTGTTAAGATACAAACGAAAATGTACAGCCCAAAGCATCAATAAACACAATAGAAGTTAATGCCAGTAATATACAATATTAGAATTATACTCGTATGCTTACATACACGCATCCTACGCACACATACATATGAGAAATCAATATAAAGTCATCCACTGTTCACATTGATCGAACTAGCAAGGGTATTACAAAACAAAGATAAGTAAATATGTAGTTCGCGGAGTTAAAAGATTATGTTCCAATTAGTAATTTAGACATCTATTATAAGTGTCATAGTAAGGTTAAATTGGAACGTTGGTAATAAATAACATACAGTATTTTGTAACTAGCATTACAAATTTAAAAAATAATATACTAAATTATAAACTATGTCATCATTTCGGTATTCTGACTTCGGTAACATGGCCATTTAGGTGGGCCAAATGGTGACGTTTGGAATACACACTAAGTCTGAAACTTAATAATTGCAGCATTTAAATTGATTCGTTTGGTTAGTAGTGAAAATCTCGCACGCACACACACATATAAGAAGCAAAGAAAGAAACAAAGGAACAAACTAAGGAACAAAGAAAAAAATAATCACACAAGCCAACCCCAACACACGCCATACCAACACATGCCAACACCCAAACACACACTCCAACACACAAACACACACGCCAACACACCAACACACAAACGCACCAATTCACCAACGTGAAAATAAACGCACAAACAAACATTGATCAAATCTTGGAAAGTTTCTCGACACAATTTACTCTTAAGAATGTTACAGAAGCTGTGTTGTTATTAGAGATGGCATTGATTTCTTTCTTTCTCTCTCTCTCTCCCTCTCCCTCCTGAACTAGCCCCTCTATGGAGTGTATCAGGCGAGATATCTCGTACACTTCTCGAGGCTGGGAGAACCTAGAGCTCTAGGGAGAGCCAGGTTGTTACGTCGTCCTCCCGCAGGACCACCTGGCAACACAGCTCGAACTGAACAATGCATGTGGCGAGATAGGATGTTGACCGGTCACGTGGCGCAGTGATCGTGCCAGGAAATCGACACACATACAACACACGATCTGCTTGGCTCCTTCCTGCGCGTTATTTCCCCTCCCTTTAGGCGATTGCAAAGTCACCTGTTTAGAGTTAATGTTGCAGTCTGGGTGGATATGTAGCAGGGGGCTGCGTTAAGGTGGGTGAAATCCATAATTTTACATTTTTATACAAAACAATGTCAGTTTTCTAGATGTTATTTTTACCACAGTTTCCTCCAATAAAAGTTTTTTAAACGTTTCATAGTCTTCCCTTAACTGTATGCCAGACAACATCTGCATGACACGAAAACTTACAAATACAGACTTACTGACGTGAAATCATTTACATTAAAATTAGATATGATGGTCTTCATGCCAAATATTATAAAAACACAAAATTAACGTATGTTATATGAAAACAATTCAAGGTAATTTTTAAACTAAATGTATAGATTTTTTGGAGAAACATATTGATTTGTGTTTTGAAACTTAAAACCCGTGTAGCTTGTGCAATCTAATTTCAGAGTGAATAGTTTCTTTTAAGCAAGTCTGTATTCTTTTTTGTTTAAGTGTATCATCCCAACGCATGTAATTATGGGATTCTATGCAAGATAAACTTAAAAATTGCTCCAAAATAATCACAAAACTAACACAGTTTCGTACAAATAAAAATTAAGAATTTCACCCAATGGAATGCGTTCAAATTATAGATAAATGGAAGTCCAGATAACTCAAAGTACTTCAAAATTAGGCTCTAAAAAGACTTTCTTTACCACAACAAAATTTTGTTGGAATATTAACAATTACGAAGTAACTGCTTCAAAGGTAATGAATTGTTGCTTTATAACAAAGCAAATGTCTTTACAAAGTTTTATCTGAAAATAATATAAGTTTTTTTTGTAGAAAAGATAGTAACTTTTTCAACATGTTCAAAATAATGTATCCATCGTAAGGATTTCAAATTAACAATCTTAAGAATGACCCAGTTTATTTTACCAATACTGTAACTTTTGAAGAAAAATTTTATTTGCGCAAAGTTACTTTGCAGTGTTTCATATTTAAACATTTTGTTGCGGCAAATAAAGTGTTTTTTAAGGGAATGTCAACTAAGAAGAGCATATGTGTTGTTTTTCCCGGCCGCCAGAAGTCGCGGATGAGTATCGCTTCGATGTGGACGCCAGTTTTCCGTGGAAACATATATTTTCCTTTATGATTCTGCGGACGGCTTGGTAATGTTTCGTTTAGTTTTTGTTGCCAGGAGAATATTTCCTCTTCCTAGTGACCGGCGCGTAGTTCGTTTGATCTGCATCCAGACGGTACAACGTCTGAAATGACTTTGTATAAAAATAAAGAAGTGACCTATTGTAGCAATGACAGCAGACAATGGGGAAGTGGCCTGAGCGGCGTAACATGCGAGCTGTCGTCAAAGTAGGGCGGAGGAGATTCTCGCACGTGTTCGTCTACTGTTGCGAGGGGAGAAGTACCCGTCGGGGAGTATAAAGCTGCGTTCACAGTTCAATGAAAACCACTACGTTTTCCCGCCTTCTGGCAGAGTCACATTATTGTTAGGGGCCCTTGGTTTTTCGCGAAAAGAATTTTGCTCCACTTTGTTTCAGTGCCTTACGTACACACCTGCAATTCTACTTCACGCTTATTGGCAGCGTGTCTGTGTGAAGAGCCGTATCTCATTAGACTGAGCCAATTACTATAACGTTCCTGCAACAACACGCGCCTGTGATTTGCCGGTGGAATACCAAGGCTCGTTGCAGTTCAAACATCCAATCACTGACCACGAAGCAGAACTACACATGTGCACAAGGGTCCCTAATTATTATGTACGAGCGAGGGTCGGGGTGAAGGTTGGGCCGGCAGATCGACTGTACTTGCCGTACGGTAAGTTGCTACTTTGAGAAACGAACTGTTGAGAAAAAAAATACTTGGAATACTTCCGTTATTACCATACAACTATGTAAGTAAATGAAAACACAATACGGTGAGCTAAATAAATATTTTTTTTTTGTTACATGTCCGCAAGTATGAAAATTGTTCATAATATTTATTTTAAAAGTTAGTTAAACACGTCTGTAGTATACGATTGTTGGAGGATTGTTGCGTTGGCATTGATGTAGTAGAAATAGTTCTTCTGTATATTATGGACAACGGCTAAAATATTGAAAATAGTTTAATGGAATATGAACATAATGTGTTCATTTTCAGGAAATTAAATAAAAAGTTTATATACAATTAGCATATCTTACAATATTTTATAGATTACGTAGTTAGTGTCGGCGGATGAACAATGTACGTCGGCTTGCAGTGCAGTAGTCAACCTGGCAATGTTGCTGTTGACGTTTGGCGGAAGGATACATAGTTGGCGTGACAACAGATCCAAGCTAGAAGCACGGCTTCTAGAAAGTATCAAGTTATCGTATGGCGGGTATAGCAAGATATGCACGAATGTTTGAGGTGAGGTCTTGAGAACTGACGGAATGAGAAAAGCGGGGATAACGGGAGTTCCCCGAGAAAACCAGCTGGCCAACGGCAATGTCCGCCACGTTTCCTACGTGCGAAAAATCCGGACCCGGACCCACCGGGGATCGAACCCGAACAGCAGTTGAACACGTGGCAGCAAACAAATCGCACTTTTTAGGAGGGTAACATTTCTGATAACGGCAGTTCGGGATAAAGTGAACACTCAAAAAAGCCCTGCTAAACTTATTCTATACCTCGGAGGCATAACACACTATGTCAAAAAAATTATATTTTTCAAGAGAGCAGTTTGAAGAGTGTGATTCACTGGTGAAACCAGCTATTTAGTGCCCCAAAAACAAAGTTGTCTAACATATCACTGTCTTTGTGTTGTATGCCACTACAAAGTACTTAAAAATATGGTCATGTTTG
Source organism: Medauroidea extradentata (assembly GCA_003012365.1). NCBI lineage: Eukaryota > Metazoa > Arthropoda > Insecta > Phasmatodea > Phasmatidae > Medauroidea > Medauroidea extradentata. The sequence goes on from PNEQ01097328.1 coordinate 19,377, forward strand.
CGGTAAAAGTGAATTTTGACAAAAAAGTGGACATAGTGTCTTATGCCTCCGAGGTACAGGTATTTTCAGGTAATTTTTATATTTACGCGTGTAAGATATCCTGTGTACTCAGTGGGAATCTATACAATTTGATTAAAATATGTTTATTAATTTACATAAAATACAGTTTTGTCAATTTCGGCAGATTTTGTTTCAGTATTGTTGTATTTAAATAGGAAATCACACGGAACTAGGTTGCGTAAATTCGCTGCCAACAATGCAAACAGTATGGCAACTATAGTTAATTTTGATATATATGGAGTAATGGCTGGTGATATTTTTCAGAGGTAACATTTTTAGTGCTTACTTGATCCGGAACGACCTATAGCATGGCGTCATTCACCAGATTTGACAAACTTCCAGGAGTTTGTCAGAGTGTAGATTTGTTAATATTGGAAACTGTACTACGACTATACACAAGCCTGAGTTGCCTATGGAACTACCGTGTGCTTGTAAATCTCCAGCCAATAGCGTGCGAGAGGCAAGGAATGAATTATCCAGTAACGCGACTTTAGTGTTAGGTTGTTCGGAATTAAATTAACACTTTCAAAACTACAATTATTTTTTTCATATCAGGTTGTTTACAGTTTTTCCAGCAACTTTTATCTGTAAACAAACTACCCTTAGTAAAAACCAAAGTGTACATATCGTACTGCACTGAAAGAAAAATTTCGTGATGCCCACAATATTTTAGTGGTGACAGCAAAATGTATTTTGGTGACCACAAAATAAAATTTGCAGGCTGAATACCCACAAAATATTTTGTAGCTGCCACAAAATATTTTTTTCCGTGCGTACTCAGATGTTTACTTCTAAGGGCAGAGTAAATATTAGTTTTTAATTATTGTTTTAGACACAACGGTATTGAAAAGAGCTCACTTTATCGCAAAACACAAATAATGCAAGTATATAATTGATTTACTCCTTCAGGGGTGACGATGCAGTTTGCTCGAGGTGTATAGTCGGGTCTAGTATTGTTTCCCTTGAAGCGCGACCACATTTACCCACATACTGAGGAATGATATGAAGTGAAGCTGTACAGTGGAGAAGTGATGGAATGCCATGACCTAGGTGCGGGGGGAGAATGGGAGGACAATGCCGGTCATAAATGCGGGAAACCAGACTCGACCCGCCCACGAATCGTACTCGGCCTGCAATGTTGGGAGGCGACTGTTTGTTTTTATCCTGAAAGGGAGCAGATAACGCAAAACAGTTTCATAGAAATTCTGGAAATTGTTTTTACAATGTAGTATAGTTAGAAACCCTTGTTTTTCGCGAAAATAATTTTGTTCCACTTTGTTTCAGTGCCTTACGTACCCACCTGCTATTCTACTTCACGCTTATAGGCAGCCTGTCAATGCGAAGAGCCGTATCTCATTTGACTGAGCCAATTACAATAACGTTCCTGCTACAGCACGCGCCTGTTATTTGCCGGTAGAATACCAAGGCTCGTTGCAGTTCAAACATCCAAGCAGAACTGCAGATGTTCACGTAAGGCACGGAAACAAAGCAAAGCAAATTTCTTTTCACGAAAAACAAGGGTCCCTAAGTATAGTTTATTACAAACGTAATTTTATATAATTTTGGCTATTTATGGACTTCATGAAGTTTTCTTAAAGTTAATAACTAGCAAAAATTATAAATTTTATGTTTAAAAAATGGGATACATAGTTCACATAATTCCCAACATTTCTATGAAACGGTTTTGCGATATCTGCTCCCTTTAGGATTTAATAATTAAACGTATAAAATAGCATAAATAGGACCCGTGACCGTTAGGTTATGCTATTCTGTTTCTACTTTTTTCACGATAAGTGAGTTGTTCAGCTTAAGCAAGAGCAGATATATGTTTAGTAGTTTGGTTTAAAATAGTTTTTGCCATGGAAGCTACTTTTTTCTAAACGTTAAATTATACGGTTTATATTTAAAGTCAACAGCAAATTTCATTAGTCACATAATTAAGTAAAACAGTAATATTTACTCTCTTTAAAAATTTAGCGAATATGGAGAAAACCATTTTAAACAAAACCACCGAACAGATTCTTGATATAACTTCGAACGTATTAGTCTAGGAACATGCAAAATGCGCGTAGTTATTTAGTGATCGGCTAGACTCCACAGATCTGTACATACTCGACTGCAATATGTGATTTCATTGGTCACTAATATTTATGTGTTGTCATTTACGTGTACCACAGAACTTTTAATTATTGGCTGAAAGCTACAATCCACAATATTGTAGGCCAGTGGAAGACGTCGAGCAGGCGAACAATAGCTTGCAGTCTACTTTGTTGTCAGAAAGTAACGCAAAATTTACAGGCCTCTGTAACATAGGTATTACGCACAATAACTGACCTGCATGTTTTCTGAAATATTGATTTACATACTGAAAGAACCGTATTGTCGTAGGTACCGCATACTTCGGTTACAATTGGAACAACTCTCCAGTTTGACTGCCGGTACTAACTTATCTGGATTATTCCCACAACTATTTATTCTGTAGAAATAATAATACGTTCTGCATGTGAAAAATACGCTTTGCTGCACCTGTAGAAGAAACTGTTACTTCTACAGAACAGATTGTCGTAGGAACATCCCAGATAATGTATACAACTAGACTGGAATGTTTTCCCTATAACAGAAGTATGTGATTACATACACCAATACTTTAGCCTAAGTGAAATTGTTCAAACAGGTCGTGTCTATGATGTTACATGAAAGAGATGGTTACAGTGCATTAATTGTGCTAACGCATATACCTTTTTTTTGTGGAACTTAAAGTATCGACGCTACAATTTTATTTGTGGAAAGTTGTAGTTAATTCCTACACAGTCTTCCGACGTCGTGGTTTACGAATCCGGATCGTATTTTCCCTGTTATAGCTGCCTAAATAAGTAGTTTTTTTTATTAATTTTCGTGGGACCCCAAAACGTGTTTCTAGTAAGTATGTTGGATTTTTAAAATGATAGAAGCATAGTTTTACCCATGTGTTATTTTTGTAGATAAACATATTGTGAATAAGTTTTGCGGTTTCGCGTATAAAAGAACAGGCGCGGCACTCTACAACACCGTTCATGTATCAGGTGCGTAAGCCTCTTAAAGGCCAAAGATCACATGATATATTCAGTTGTGAATGAGGCGCGCACAAGGTTACTGGTCGTATATGTCCTGTGCTTGTGGTTATTGATTGTAAAGCAGGTTGTAACACCCAGGGAACAGCTCAACAGTAGGCTGTGAGGGGTGTGAGAGAGGTTCTTTGATCCCGAGTACGGGCAGGGCTGTTTTAATTAACGACGGCGCCACGACGCCCCGGGTGCTCGTGTTAGTTGGCGGAAGTCTGCGTCGTCGCCGCGTCTTTGCGATATCTCCCTCCCTTCTCCTGCCCCAACCAGCAGACAATGCTCTCCCCTGCGGGCAACTATTTCACTTAATTTGGACAGAACGGCCGTCGGGTTACTTCCTAACATGGGGAGGGGGGGGGAGGTGTTTGTAGAATCTCTGTACTTCACGGATGATAGGATAGTAGCATGTGGATACCTGCAAATTTCGCGTTATTTTCTAACTTCACTAACAGGGCTGTGGTTGGTGAATTGTCTAGAGCACTCGCCTCCCCACCAAGACATTTTTATAGATGTCTTCCCTGCAAATTCATTATATTGTCATCACAAAATAATTTTGTAGTGACCACGGTATTTTTAATGTGTCAGTAAAGTGTTTGTGTGGTGACCACAAAATAAATTTTGCTTGGTAAATACCCATAAAAATGTTGTATACACTGTCCACTCTAAGGTTGCAGCAGAGATAAAAATTGCTAGTAAAATAAATGAAAGCAACTGAATTATATGTTGATTCCTCACATTGTGATTGTGTCGTAACACACTTTCCTTACATTTTCCAAAATTTCAAATGAAATTTATGCTAAGCAAAAATTTTGTTTTCATTCACTTGGATGAATTAGCTGCAACCTTAGAATGGATAGAGTATAGCTACTTTCCCCATTTTTCATTTTCCCTAAGTTGCAAGTTGTTAGTTTTTAATCATATTCCCATATCCTAAATTATTGATATTTCTCTTTAAGATATAGATTGTGAATGCATGTTCTACCAATTTTTCACGCAACGTTCCGGGTTCGATTCCCTGCGAGGTAGGTCCCAGGATTTCAGCATGCGTGAATCATGCCGGACAGTGCCGCTGTTTGGGAGGGTTTACTCGGGGATATCCCGTTTGCTCTCGCCCCTTCGTTCCGGCATAGCTGCATAGTCGCCTCATGTCTCCCCTCACCAGCGCTGAAGACCTAGATGTTAAGTGCTGGCCAAAATGTCTTCACTTCTAACTGCGCACTAGTCTGGAAGATGTTCGCTCGCTGTATATGTGGACTGAAGCAGCCAGCAGATGTTCATTAACTGCTTGTTGTTAAAGTAATATATGTCTGTATTAATTACATTTTTATTATTGGCTGTGAGACTTCCAGGAGGTGTTGAATAAGTCAAAAGCCAGCTGTGAAAGTGACACAAACATACAGTTGGCATTCGAGCTTGTGCCCAAATGGAAACGCTAATTTTTCGCCGTTAGGAACAATTTTCGAAGTACGTGTCACAGCCTGTAGTAATAGAATAGCCGTAGGTGTTTTATGAGTGTTTATTGGATAGTAAAAACACTTATTTGTTAAAAATTTTAGTGCATTAAAACACAGATTGTAACAGCAATCAGGGCTACTCCGAGACGAACAAAATTAAGTCGTGCTGGCACATATGTAGGTTCGACTGGCGAATATAATTAAAAATGTAATTGTCTATCCATATGACTTTGTTAGGACTTGGAATAAACAACGCACTGTGTGAGGATTGGCCTCACGGGGAATTGGCGAGTCTGAAGCTATAGTGAACCAAATACATTTCATTAAAGATTAGGAAAAATAAGTTTTAATTAAGACATTAACCCTATAGGTACCCCAGTATTAGTATACATACAGTATTTTTATATAATTCCTTAATAGTGTTTATTTAGCCACATATACGTATTATTTAGGGTAAAAGAAAACAATTTCCAAGTTTCAGGGAGAAAAATAATGGGTTTGGTTCAATATATGGCATCAGATATTCCAATTCATAGTTACGGTATTTTTTTTTTTCACTAGTTTTTAATTCCGTGCATTTGTTTCTTCATGTGCTTGGTAACAACCTGGCAAATCCTAAATTATCGAGTTAACCTGATCAAATGAGGAAGAAAATCCCGTTAACTTTACGAGGTAACGGGATCGGGGTCGGTGAAGCGGCTATGGCACTCCCCTCCCCCAAGATGATCCGATCTTGATTTCCGGCAGGGGTCCACCCGAATGTGGGATAATGCCTTTATTTGGTTTTCTCGGGGGTATTTGGTTTACTCCCGCTTCTTCTATTCGAGTGCTGCTCCATAATCTCCTCATTTACATCGCAAGTGCGCTGAAGACCTGGTTGCTAAGCACGTGCCAGAATATTTGCACTCACTTTCGTGAGGTAAATTTTTGTAAACACATCGAGGACCGGCTGGTGGATGAAGTGGCAGCGCACGGAGAAAACACCCACGTGTAGGCGGCGATAGAGTGCGAGCCATCGACCCGAGCGATAGAAGGTCGTCGAATAACGGGCCAAGCGGATGGAATAGTCTTATCTGTCGTCCAAATTGAGTGTAATATGTCGTAACTGGGACAACATATGTATCACGGGAAGCTGTTACAGAAGTAGTGTTAATGCCTACGAAGGGGAGGGGGGATGACCGCCTATACAAATAGTTGGCACGTGTGACCACTCGCGGATAAATTACAAGGATGCACCGTGAAATAGACGTTATTGGTAAATATGTGAAATAATATCTATATCAGCGATAAATGTTCGTTCACGTTGGCTTAGTTTTTCTTGACCTGGGCTGCACGCTCAATAATGTTGGTATTGTAATGAGTGGAGGCCCAGAAACTGCGCCAGTTCATTTGTCTACAAGTTAGATTTCAAACACCTGTACATGCGAGTTATTTCTGCGATTGTTAGAGGCAGGAAGTTTTCGCGAAAATATTTTCGAAGTACTTAGCTCCGGTGTCTTGCATTCACATCTGCGGCTCTACTTGAAAAGGTTATTAACAGAATAAAAATAATTTTTATTTTTAAGAAATGCTGAAACTGAAAATGAAAATTTAAAAAATCAATATATATTTTTAAATACAAATAATTTTTATTCTTTATTTTTATGAGCATGACAGTGTAACCTGCACTGTCTTTATCCACTGTTTTTTTTTTTTTAAGTTTGGTACATCAGTTGGTTTTAGTGTAGTCCTTAAAACGGAAACATGCAAAATTTAACAAGCCATTACGAGAAAACTATGAGAGATAAAAAAATGTTATATGAGCCAAATTTAGTCACATTTTGTGTCTAAAATAAGGAAAAAATATCTGGTGCAAATAAAAAATAAAAATTTGGTGATGAAAATTGCGGTAGACCGCGCCCTTAAGGAATTATTCCAGCTGGTAAAGAACAATCCCAGATAGAAATCATTCCACTCGCTTTAATTACGTGCAATTCTGTACTTGAATATGTAACATCTTTATTCTGGTTCAAAGTATACAGATGAATTAAGAGACGTTAGGCTCTACTACAAACATACAGACAGGTCATGGTACGTAATACATAACACTAGCATAAATAGCGCGATTCAACTGAAGAGTCTTTGTAACAAAGCATTGAATGCACTCTTGGTTTAATTTACCTAGTCCCATTCTCGAAACTTCAACAGTGCCCACAGATGAAGAAATTCTATGAGCTAATCCCACATCGTATTCGTAGTTTAAAGTTTTTACGATAGCCGAAAAAAGTGCGCAATAAGTGTAAACAGTAAAAATAAAAATAAAAACTTCTAATTGGCTGGGTTTAATGTCGCGTGAATAATCTAATGAATACCAGCTGTTTTCAAAAGCACATTACGTGACTGTCATTTAAAACGTATTTGCTCGACAAAGTAAAATAGCCTACACAGACCATAATTAATTATGTGCCTTTTCAACCACAAAATTCGTAATTACAATCATTACACGTCGGTGAATAAAAATAATCGTTAAAATAAAAATGATTTTCTATATAAATACGGTGCATTAACGTGTATCATTAACTCGCGACAAAATATTTTTAGCCAGTAGTATTATTATGTAAAGCTTTTCAGGTTCGTATCAGTGTAAAAAGTAAAACGCATCGTTGTTTACCTTAAAGCATGATCCTGTAATGAGGGTCTTGTGCTTTTTTGTCAACAAACCTGAATCTCTGGTGACTGGAAAATATTTATGAAATGTGTTTAGTAATTGGCAATGAAGCGAGTGTTCGTGTGTTTAAACATTTCCACGAGTTTTTCTCATACGTTATGTTAGTCAGTGTTATCATTTCGCCTAAACTATATATATATATATATATATATATATATATATATATATATATTTATTTTGAAACTTGGATCTATGATTGCTGGGTAAAATTACTGATGAAATGTGCAATTAACACTACGCAAGATTTCATTTACCACGAAGCCTCTCACACAATTTGTCTCGCACACGCATATATATGTACGTATGTGTCCTAAATAAATACATTAATTAATTAATAATATATATATAATATAGGCACATCAACTGTTACAGAGCAATAGCACTCAAACTAGTGATCATATCCACAAATGTTTCAGACAAAAGTTTCAGTGTTCGAGAAGGCCGTTATACTGGGCCAGCCTATTTTTTTTTATCGGCGGAGGCGCTGAAGCTACGTCAAGGTCAACTCCACTTTGTTAAATGGAACATGTATATTTTATTCGATGACATTAGTGACAACAAATTCAGCGACCTACAACACAAGGTCATTTAGTCACGCACTAACCTTGATTTGGGTCTTCCTATACAGAAGATGCTCGAACTGATGACCCCTGACTTGAGAGCACTTGTACATTCGCTGATGAAAAGATCGTCGAACGTCAGCCAACATTTGTGGTGTAGTTCTGGTACATGTTCGGCGTATTCTTTCTTTCATGTCGTTAGGCGTGGTAGGTGCTACCGGCATTACGCGATCTGTGACAAAACCCCACAACAAGTAATCTAGTGGTGTTAAATCTGGCGAACGAGGTGGCCAAGCTACAGAGCCGCCTCGTCCAATCCGCTTGTCGCCAAAAATCTCATTCATCTCTTGTCTCGAACACAGACATAGCCATCTTCAGTAGAAGGCCGTGGCCTTACATCTGGCAACCCCGCCAGGAAGGGTCATTTTAACACTTCTGTTAGCTCTCCATAGGCAATGGCTTTGCCTGATTCGTTATTGTGCCCTACATATCGACGAATAAGGGAAGTCACAGTCGTTGGTGAGACAAATGAAGTGTTAAAATGACCCTTCCTGGCAGGGTTGCCAGATCTAAGGCCGCGGTTTTCTACTGAAGACGGCTATGGCACTGCAATCCATGCGCAAAGTGTCGGCGTAAGTGCAGATATCCGATGTTGCTTAATCAGGTATGTACTTATACGCAAGTGTAATAAATGCTTGCCATTCTTCTGCAAACGGTTGAAACGCGTTTAATAATCCTCGTCCATTACACAAGGCGCTACATGCTACAGTCTTTTGGAAGTAAATTTGGGTACCAAAGATTTCCGTGATTTTCAACTTGGACAAAGCTAATTTGACATAGTTTTAACTCTCTGCAGACGAAGTTAAAACATTCTTTAGTGACGTTAGTCATAGTGTCGTTTAGTTATATTATTGTTAGAGACAGTGATTTTACGTGAAAAAAATGTTCGCCTACCAACTTATTTCAGTGCAAGTGCACACCTGCGACTCTACTCCGTGGTCAGCGATCGTATGTTTTAGCTCTCAGTGTCTTGGAGTTCAGTCCGTAAATCACAGAGATGTATAGGTCGTTCGGGATAAAGTGAGCACTAAAAATTTAACCTTTGAAAAATATCACTAGCCGTTACTGCGTATAGTTCAACATTTACTACAGTTGCCTTACTACCTGTATGGTTGGCAGTGAAAGTAATCCATATAGTTCCGTATGTTTTCTTATTTAAATACAACAACAGTGAATGAAAACTAACCGAAATCGATGTACTGTATATTATCAACTTTCTTAGTCAAACTATATAGGTTCCTACACTGAAAAAAAGTACTTATTAGTCATCACAAAATATTTTGTCAAAATATACCTTACGAAACTTTTTGTAGTGACCACAAAAAATTTCTGCTGTCCCCAATAAAGTTTTGCAGCGACTACAAAAAATTTTGTAACCACTACAAAATTATTTCTTGAGGTTCATATAGTCGAAACATTTTGTCGCAACCACAAAACAGTTTTTTTTTCTGTGTACCGACTACACAATTTATCATATACACGCAAACATCAAATGCTGTGTTCAGAGAGATTACTTTGATTGGTGTTACACGAGGAAAGATAAGAATTGTTTGAAAATAGAACTTTAGCAGGGCTTATTTTAGTGCTCACTATATCACGAACCGCTTATAGTGTTGCAGTAATCATATTCTCACTGGTACAGTCGAATGAGCGACACCTCTGCAGAACGAATATGCCACTAAACATTCAAAAGAGCTGCAGATGTGCGCGCAAAGCACTGATAAAAGATAAGGTAAAATTTTTTTTTACCAAAAATAATTTCTCTAATTAGTCAAAGCAATGAAAGAACAAGACTATTTTTATTTTGTTCGAATAAATTAAATTTAAAAGCCTATCTTCAGGATATCATTATTCCCAATACGATTCACTTTTTGGACAAATATGTAATACATTTCCGACTTTCACAGTCTGTCACCACAAAATTTATACACTCCATCCTTATTCATTGTGTGTATATTCACTACTAAAGTTGTTAGTAATTATCACGTGTTTCTCATTATTATTAGATATGAAGGTCGCGAATAACCATGGAAATGATGCAGTTTCATTGCAATGTGTATGACTAGGAGACACTTCCGACACGACGTAGCTGTCTGCAGACCAATAACTTACATAAAATATTACAATAGAGGGAGGATTATTACTGGCGCAGTCAAATAGTGCAACAACTTCACATATACAGGTGAATCCAGTTATATTTTGATACGCTGAACTATGTTGAAACCCAGCAGACAGTCGAGTTTTTCCGCGATAGATAATCATATCTTTGCTACCTTATGTCAGAACTGTCTTTAATATAACGTAGGAGCATCATTTCAGTGTTTTCTTGGGAAAGGTGGCCGTGGAGAAAAGGGGGGGGGTTAGTTTGGCGGAAGTATCACTATTGCAATTGGGAGAATGCTATTAGGAATTTTAGTGTTGTGCACAAAAACTTTAATAATAAAACTTCAACTTAATATTACTTGTGAAAATATTACTTCAATAGCAAAACTTTCATACAAAGAACGTTTTACGCCCTTTCCATTCTAAATTCAGGGATGAGTAATTTCCCACCTCCTTCTTCCCCTAAATGACGACCCTGGTAGAAATTCATGGCATTCGATGTGGTTATCCTGCCAAGAATAATCTTCTAATAACGCTTTTAGCTCTCACGCGGGAAAGGCTTTCCCTGATTCGTTATCCATTCCTCGGCGAATCAAGGTAAGCCGATGCCTTTGGAGAGTTCAAAACATGAAACTACCCTTGTCGCCATTGCTGCCACATCGAAGACAGCGGCCTTGTATTACAGATGATAATGCGTAAGGCCATTGTCTGTGATGGTACGCACGAGGCTGGATACTGAGTCAGAATTCAAAGAGTTTCGTAGGACGCTCGGGGGTTAATGCGAGCGGAAATTTGTAAATGAGTGGAGGGTCTATTATCGCGCAAGCCACGACCATCCTCGGCTCTAGTAGAAGCTGCGGATGACAGGCGGGCCACGGAACAAACGGTCCCCAACGACGCACCGTACTTTCACTAGCCGACCGTGAGGAACACGCAATTCCCCGCTCGACCCCGGGGGACAGCCTTGGAAACGTACCGGGATTATCGTGCTCGTACCAGCATTATGGGCTCGTGTACCATTGCTGGAGACCTGAAAAATTTGCGTTTTCATTCGGGCACAAGCTAGAATGCCAAGAACTGAAAGTTTGAGTCACTTTCGCAATTGGCATTTGGATTATTCAACACCTCCTGGAAGTCTCTGAGCCAATAATGTACATACATATATCACTTTAACAGCAAGCAGCTAATGAGCAGATGTCTCTTCAGTTCACGTGTATTATTACAGGCTAGCCTACAGTCTGTGAACCCGCGAAATTTCCCGGCCTCTAACCATTGACAAGCTGTATTATTGTGGACATACGCCATTGCAATATTATGTCGTCCCAGAGATATTAGAAAGAGACTAAGAAATACAAATAACGAAATACGAAAAAAGAGAAAACAAGCCGAGTTGGCTGTAGTCAACACTTCCATAAAGCAAAACAACAGAACATGAACGATTCCATTAGAAATTAGTCAACAACAAATATAGGTAAAAAACTAATATAACCGTAAACAACCAAAAATAAAAGTCGAAATACAAAACAAACTAATGTGTAAAACCCAGGACATCACAATTAAGACAGCGCAGCAATACTGGAACGAATACAATAATGGACACAAGACAGGACAACAACGACGTCGCAGTCAACACACAACGATGAAGAGACAAAAGGACACAGTAGATTTCCAAAGGCCTACTTTTCACGACGTCGTTCAATTGAAATCGTGGAATTATTGTTCACGACTCGGTATTCTAGCTTGTTATAAAATTATTTCTCGAATTTCTTTGACACCTGTCAATAAAGAAAGGCAGTGGAAAGTTGTAAATATTTCTATGTTTGATATATTGGTAACTTATTGCCGAAACTACACATGCCTGCTGTGTGTCGCTGACCTAGTGAACTATGTATACAGATCATTTGCTATTGTGAGAAGCCCGCAAAGTAGCTTATCAGGATATAAAGATACATCATTCATGATATATGGTCAGTATAACCTGTAGTTGAAAATAAATATCTACCTAGTAATTTTTATGAATTATTACAACTGTGACAATTTCGGGAGGAGTTGTAGCACACTAAGATTTCCTCCCACTTTTTGTGGGCAAAGGCACAATTTATGTGTTTGCTAGGTTTTTGTAGTAAGTGCGCAGTTTCTCATTACGACCGACGTTTTTATAAGAGCTTGGGTTCAACTTACGTTTATTTAAGGCTTACTACGCTCCAGAAACGTGTAATGCGAAGAGATAACTCAAGCAGCACAAAAACACCGTAAAGATGATTCAAGAGTGGTCTCCGCACACAGCCATGTTTCAAAAGTTTTTGATTGTACAAATAAATGTCGTATTAATATGTAAATTGTTCCTGATTTGTATATAATGTGACACATTGTCACTGTCAGTCGAAGATATCCTTCTGTATAGAGCACAGACATAGGCATTTGTAGCAACAGGGGCGAGATTGATAATGTTTTCCTATCTCCTTCTGACGTACCTCTTCCTTGTGTACTACGAATGGCACATTTATAACAACCACAATGTATGGTAACATTTGAATAATTTTGTTTATACGTTTACATGAACCAGTCTGAGTAGAATATTTCTCTTTTCCTCATGTTCGTAATCTATAGACAAAACCATTGAGTTCCAGTTAGTTGGTAAACACACATTTGTATCATGGAAATGCCATGATAGTTAACACTCGTAATACACAATGGATTTTTAATTCTTTCAATAAATCATGGCTATGTAATATTTTAAGATTTTGTAAGTATCAGATGAACAAAGATGACCTATGCTTTTTGTCTTACCCTAAACTGAATTCGCATGATTAAGAAAGGACAATGAAATAATGACTAACTTATTATTGTCAGTTTTGAAAATATTTCGTATATGTTATGAAAATAAAATTTTACATCAGTTTTATGGTTGAAATACCCAAGTTTTAAAGAAGTAGCAAGTGCAGTTTTCGTTACACATCGCCTAATGGTAACTTACGGCTCATGCAATTTTTTACTTTCTAACCTTGATTATGGTCCCACGATCCACTATTTTGCCGTCGTGTTACGTAATATTATTTGAATATATTCAATAAGGCCTGGACAACATATTTTCTGTAAGTTTAGTGTGTAATGTGAAACATTTTTGGTAAGTGTTTTTACAAAAGATAATTTTACTGAAGTGTACCATATTTTTTTATGTAGGTAAAAGTATAGTCGAGTGCTCGGAATCCAAGCCCGGAGTATCTAGTTATGAAGTTATCGGTTTGTTGACTTTAGTAATTGAGGTCACTGCTCTCGAAGTAATAAATGAATGGTTCGATTAACTTAATTTGACAGAACAGTGGTTGAAACCAATAAGGCTTCTATTTGTAAAATAAAAATACTAAAAAACCAATATGGGTTTCTACACGTTGTTAATACTCTCAGTGATTGTTTTGTAACTGGCAGTCCAGTTTTATGTGATATAGCACTACGTGAACGAATTGTCGGTATTGGCGGAAGTTAATCGACAGAATTTATGTTGTAAATAATGTATTTTTCTATTTTCCGCTGTTCCGCTCGGATTTCATGCCGGCTGCATTATACTCTGGTTGGGTTGGGGAATGGCGTGGCGCGGATGAATATTTCAGACTATGTGCTGTGGCCGTCACCCGCAACTGCAAGCGATTGGCTCCACGCGAGAGCAAATCAATCCGCGCCGCCAACAGCAGTGTGTCATTATCTGCACCGAACACGTACCAACTGTATAAAAAATTGAAACATGCTCTGCCTGTGATTTAATTTTATGACCACAGCGTACTCCAACTGGCATACTGGCACATGCTAGACTTGGCCACGCGCCACTTTTAAGAATCTTCGGTCGTCATAACAAGATTTATTGTATTTTTTTCTATCACGTCAGATGTGTGAATTTCACGAATTCGTCTGGCTGTAGCATATTTATCAGCCCTCTACACATACTTTCAACAATCGGCTATCCATTGGTAGAGAACTAAAATATTCGCGAGTTCACTGACCTGCAGGTTACAATATGGAGTCTTATTGACACAGTCAAATAGGGTAACAGCTCCAAGTACAAGCTAAAACCAGTAATCTTGTGATAAGCTAAACGCGTGTTGAAACCCAACAAACAGTCAAGTTTTCTCGTGATAAATCATCGTCCATCATCTCTGTCAATAATGCAAGGTCAACTATAAAATGCCCACTGAGATGCGAAGACTTGGAGATAATAACGTCGGGAGTGTGTTCGAGTGAGAACAACCCAGTGGATCTTACCCGGATGCCAAATAATACCGCTAAATTTGTATGTCTCGAGTATTGGGACTGTGAAAGTTTACGGCGTCCATGTCTTAACCGTGCATTAAAAAATTAAAACTTGTAACCAAATAAATGTTGCACTTGTTAAGGAAAATCTTCACATTCGTTTCATGACTTCCTGATCAGCTATGAATAGCTGTAAACAAGCTATACGTTCGCTTTGTTTTTATAGTACAATCTCTGCGCCTCGTAGACACGTGTCTTTCTTAGGAGAGAAGCACCTGTGCGTTTTTATTGGGCAACACGACCACAACATATCTGTAAAAAAATACATAAGTTAGCATTCCGTCACGCATTCGGTTGTGCACCGGATTAACTATATGTTGGTCTTGTCGGGTCTCGTAATGGTCAAAATACATGTCGCGGCCACAAAGCTACGTGCTGTGTTCCTGGTCATATTAACACCGACGCCTTATACGAAGGCTCAGGAACGTTCTCAGAGTTCAGTGACCTGCATGTTAGACTTGACTGTATTATACGTTCTGGAACACCAGCTGTCTCTCCATTGGCTGCTGCCCCAGCGAGCTGCCAGTTACACGCAGAGATGAGGGAAACATATGGAGCATTAGCAGGCTGTACTGAGGTCGATCTGACTTTTCGTGAATAAACAATCAGCTGTTCCTGTAATTGTATTGAGAAACGAGGTTATGGTTGGACAACCCACAGTCACATTACACACGTTGCTATGGTAACCAACGACTTTTTATGGCGAATAGTCTCTTCCACTTTCCGTCTCTAGGCTTCACATCCCTATAGTCATAGAACAAAGTAATGCTTCATCTGTATGTTTATTTAATCTATGGTTACACCCGAGATCATGAAAGAGAGGTTTAAGGCCTACACACGATTGAATACTGTAACATTTGACTTTACGTTTCCGTTACTTTATGTATTTTGTCAATACACAATACAAATGTAAAGTTAAAGTAACGACAGTTGAAAAACTATTGGAAATCTGTTTCTTGAAATGGAAATATTGTGATAAATATTATTATATATTTACTGTAATAGCATATCACGTAGGTATTTAAAAAATAAACCCAATTATTAATATTTTTTCATTTATTAAAATATTTTTCAGAACAAAAGCAACGCTATCTATTGACGCAACTTAAAGTTTATTTACGCATGTTTCTTCAACGCTACTTACCAGGTTTTTCGAGTACATTTAAGAAAAACCTGTTAGTTTTTCACGCAATATCAATACTAGAGAGCAAAACTGTACTCAGAAATAAAATTTTTTCGTTCTAGCATACATAATTAGCTGATGCTTTGCGAACGGCCGTCTTGACTTTGACTTTAGGTTTAATTTATTGGAAACGTAAAGTGACTTTAGCTTTGGCGACGCCATTGTGTAAGGCGCCATAAGAAGCCATGTATTGAAAGCTATCGTAAAGTCAAATGTTATAGTCAAATGCTAAAGTTTACAATTGTGTATAGAGCTTTACTTAAAGATTTGTTGTTGGGCACAGGCCCGAGTTTCTTCATATTTGACGATAATTATTTTTTAAAACATAAACGGGAGCAGGTATCGTAAAAATCGCTCCGTACCTTTGTTATAACTGGTTTTAACTGCATACATTGAGTTTATCGAGACAATACAACAAAGTATTAGCTAATTAGTAGGGACTGGGACATTTCGCGAATTCAATTACCTGTAGACTAGAATCCATTATACTACGCATACTCAAGCCCCGACTATTAGTCCACTAGCTGCTACCACGGCCGTACAAGAACAGGTCTGGACACTCACCTGGATATTTGACCCCCTTGTTGTTTGGCTGTGGTTCACCAAGTTACCGAGAATATTGTGTTTTATTGGCGCTGCTGTTAGGGCGGTCGGACTCAACTCCGTCCACTTCCTTTCCGTTAAGACAAACAATTTATCAAAACGTATTTTTTATCAATTTATGAAATATTTTCTTCGTTCACAAATTTAAGAAAAGGCTCCAGCAATCTTTATTTACTTTATAAATTTAACAACGGAAAAAAGTGGACGGAGTTTGAGTCCGACCGCCCGGAAAACAGCGCCAAAAAGTACGACATTCTCGGTAACTTGACGAACTACAGCCAAACAACAAGGGGGTCAAGCAAAATACAAGGTTAGATAGGCGAGTGTCCAGACCTGTTCTTCTACGACCGTGACTGCTACTCAGTGGAACGGCAGCCAATGAACGAATAGTCGGGGCTTGAGTATGCATAGTATAATGGATTCTAGCCTGCAGGTCATTGAATTCGCGAAATTTTCCTGTCCCTACTAATTAGTTAATTAACGAAATTTCCTTTTAATGGATAAATTAGTTAAATTCTTCATGCAGTTTGTCTTGACAAATTACATTACATAGTAAAACCAATTTGCAACAAAGTTACAAAGCAATTTACGGTATTGGCTCTCGTCTTGGTTTTAAAAAATAACTAACCGGAAAGCCGAGAAACTCGGGCCCATGTCCTTAATGCAGTATCCAATGAAGAGTGGTTCAATTGAAATCGTAGAATTATTGATCACGACTCTGTATTCTAGCTTGTTATAAAATTAGTAGACACACTGGAAAATCGCGAAAATGTTTAAGATAGTCTCCAATAAACTGCAGTGCATTAACCGTGACACGTGTGAACAGTTTTCTGGCAAATCACACACGCTGTGTGTCCAAGCTGTACAGTTCTAACTGGGTTTGTTGAAGAGAGAAACAATGCTTCAAATAAACCATAGCCAATGTCGATACGAAACATTCAGTGTTATATACAGTATGTTGGATCCTAGGAAATAGTCAACTATTCCCGCGATTTTCCACCGTCTCTAAAAATTTTTCTCGAATTTCTTTGACACCTATCTATAAACAAAGGCAGTGGAAAATTGTGAATATTTTTACTGGAGCCACGATTTCGTCGCGAATAGATTTCTACTCTATTTTGTTTCAATGCCTTACGTGCACATCGGCAGGTCTGCTTCATGGTTATTTACAGCGTGTCTTTGTTCAGACATGTCTCTCATTTGACTGCACCAATCAGAGTAAGATAATTGTGGCTCCATACGTCTGTGATTTGCCAGTAGAAACCCAAGACTAGTGAGAGTTAGAACAGCCAATCACTGACCATGAAATATAACTGCATATGCAAACAAGACATTGAAATCAATTGGTACAAAAATATTTTCGCCATGAAATCTATGCTCTAATATTTAGTATAAACTATTAGAAGAGAAAGGGAGATTTAGCTAATTTAAAGCCTCGCACTTGAGTTTTGCAGCGGTTTCGAAAATATTTTTTAACGCAAATCAATACATATATCAAAAATTCATTCATATAGTTTTATCAGTTACACTCTAAAATTTTTTGTAAAATTTACAAGGATTTTATTTGTACTTTTACAAATCCTTGTAAAAGTACTAAGTTTTCCTTTGTAAAATCATTATTTTACGAAGTTACAAAGGTCATCTATGTAATACTACAAAATGAATTTTTTGTACCTATAGACCGACAGTTCCTGCACTGTAAATAATTTTTTAAAAAATATGACAAGGCACTTCTTCGTAGTTGTACAAATTTTTGTAAATGCTGAATAATTGTTCTTTTAAAATTATTAGTTTATAAAGTTGAAAGGAATTTATTTGCAAAAACTTAGGGAAAAAGTGTAGTATACAAAAATCTTAAGTTCGCCGGAAATTACTTATACAAAGACCTCTGAAGAGTATTTTTCTGGAATAAAGTAAATGTTTATATTAATTGCGTACTTTTAAAGAAATAATAATTATTGAACTGTACATTGGATGTATACAAATTAATAAAGATTTAGGGATACAGAAGTCACGGTGGTGTAGTGGTAAAACGCGTAGGTTCTGACCATGTGGGGAATGGTTCTAAACTTAGCACTTTTCGATATTTTTTTTTATTTTTTTCAAAATAATTTTAGGTATCCATCTTGTATTCAAAAGTTATTTGATAAATAAGTTCAGTGTTATTTACGAAGTACAGAGAACATTTAAATTAATTTTTTTCCTTTTAGAAAGTACAGCTACAAGGCTACTCCTTGTAATTTTACAAACATATACTTTGTATTTTATTATGAGGACAACCATTCTAGTTTTACAAGGAATTTATTTGGCAACTGGGTTTCCAAAGATTTTTTTTGTAAAAGTACAAATTTTTTAACTGTGTATATATTGTCGTTTGTATCCTAATTTTTCTGTTGTAATACATAGAACGGATTTTTATTTTTTCCCCTGGAATGTCACATAGCTTGTGGTCAAAATAAGCCAAAATGAAGAAAAATAATTTTTTTTACAAGCAAATGGTACAGTATTTTAAGAAAACTCTGGCAAAATTGTGTATAGTATGACTGCACACAGTCTCATATATTTTCGAAGCATTTAGTTAAAAAATATTCTAGTTATTTGCAATAGTTTGAAATAAATGAAAGATCATGGCCTTAATAACCTACATGTTAGATTGCACTGCTCTATGTATACTCAAGCCCCGGCCATTTGTCCATTACCTGCTACTCACTGTGACAGCAGACAATGAACGGATAGACGGAGCTTGATTATGTATAGTTCCGTGGATTCTAACATGAAGGTCTCCCAAAATATTACGTTCTTCAGCTAGGCTATTAGCAGCATTGAAGACCATATTGTCTAGATCTACGGTAAAAATCATACTTTTATTTCGTTCTTGGACGTTTTTATATAGTGTGTAGTAATTTTGTACCGTGTGTAAAAGGATACACGTTTTCATCTGTCAGAACTTGTGCCGTGAAAATAATCATTTTTGAATAGAGTAACAAGACTCGCACCTTTGGAATATATTTAGTAGGATATAGGTAGTTTTATAACCCTGTTCACTAATATTACAGACTGATGAGTAGGAATACTACTGTTTATATTGTTAGCAAGGTGTGTGATGGCGTGCACAGAAATGTTGGACTTAAACGTCTACCCCGTAGTTAACACCAGCTATGTATAACGTGGCAGTTTGCCTGGAGAGCAAGCTGTTAACTAGTGCGAACTTCTAGAGTGCTTGCGAGACTTTGTTTTAAAAGTGCACAGTGGGGACAAATGCACTCGAAATATTTCCTAGTTACCCACAGTGCTGAAAAGTTACTTAACAGTATATGCGCATCACGTAAAAAGTGAGCCCCCAGCTTGTGTCTCCCAGAAAAAGATAATATTTAGTTTGTTTATTCGTCAGATTATACGTGATTGAGTTTTTTCCCAAAATAATATTGTAGAAATTAAGTATTTATATTTTGTTGGAAGCGTAGTAAGCGGTGGATTTTTAAAACTTACATATGTCGCTGAAAAATAATAGGCGTATGTGTAATAGAGGCCACAATAAAAAAATACCCAAACTGACTTTAATAGCGAATGGATATTCAAGCCTACCATGAGACGAAAATTTTCTGTAATATATGTTCGGTAATGATTCGCAGAGTAAAAAAAAATTGCAATTTTAAGTATAACCTCTGAGTCACTTGATGTATAGCACATATCGCGTAGTAAGGAAAGTCATTTATTTTTAGTAACGTACTGAACAGATTATCGTGAATGAACTTACTTGTTTTATCAGCACGCTTGCTTAACTTAAACAAATGGAAATTAAAAAAAAAAAAATACTATTTTGCAGCTGTATGTTCGTGTTGCTTTCGCAATTGGCTCTTTATACCTTCTTGAGGACGGTGAGCTAATATTAAACAGCTAAATATGATCTTTGAAAGAACTGTGCAATGGGAGTGCACGACTGGATTTAGTTGCTTGGACAAATATTATTTGTTTAGTTTTCTTTGACAGTCATTCATTTCGAAATGGAGTATGTCCAAGCATATAAATCCAGTTAAACAGCTAAATGCTGACCAAACACGTGGTATGACTATGTCAGCCAGCAGCCAATATGCTGTCTGATCACGTACCGTATACAGGGATTCATAGAAGCTTGCTACAGGCCAATGAACTCGCGAATTTTTCTTGTCTCGGAGTATTACCTGCTGATAGTACACCGTCATGGAGTTCCTTGTTGGTGATTGATATATGGTGTAAAACCGCAGGAATGTTTCATACGAATATATTCTTCAAAACAGCGTTATGTCCTCGGCCGTGTATGATTAGATCACAGACTAAATAACCGCTTATTGACTGCCCGAGGCTGTTGATACCAGCCCCGTGTCTGTGTGGCTCCTGCATGTTACTGCAGGTTTCCTATTGGCCTGGCTTTGGGTTAAGTGCAGCCGCCTTATGCTGATTAGCGGCAGGCGTTTCCACAATGTTGCTGGCCAGCGAAGTCATTTTTATGACGTCAGTGGTGGCTCGTGGGTTGGCAGGTAGGGCTGCAGCTGTACAGGGTTGTGCGCTGGTTGACTCTACAGCCACTGACACGCTGATGTGCAGGTGTCCCTTACTACTGAGTGGTCACAACACATCTAGTAACCGGCAAATATTTCATGCTCGTTGGTCTACGGCGCGTCCATCAATAGTGAACCATTCCGACTATCTGCAGCCCCACCTGGCAACAACCCACGAGCCGCCACTGACTGGCGTGTATGACTTGAGTTCG
This sequence comes from Medauroidea extradentata, assembly GCA_003012365.1. Lineage (NCBI taxonomy): Eukaryota > Metazoa > Arthropoda > Insecta > Phasmatodea > Phasmatidae > Medauroidea > Medauroidea extradentata. The sequence continues at coordinate 40,263 of PNEQ01097328.1, forward strand.
CCGTCCTGCCGGCGATTTCACTTCTGTATTCTCAAATATTATGTTATTATATTATATCTATGTGGCACGAATTCGTTGTTTACAGACGAATAATAAAGGTTCAGTAGCGGTGCATCAGAGATAGCGTTTGGTACAATCAAATGGCAACATAACGTCTAAGACACGAACAAGTTCCATTGATAGAGGTACGTCAATTTCGCGGATTCATCTGGCAGCAGCCTAGACTTGTCAGTCCTATACACCCACTGGCCACAATCGGTTATCTATTGGCTTATAACCGTACAAGCAGATAGCAAGCGATAGCACTTCGCAATATTTCCTTTTTTACTACTGGCTTGCGGTAGTCAAACGCGTTTCGTAACAGCCGCCAGCAAGTCACAGACATGACAATGAAGTATACATAATTGGCGTTCAACCTGACCTGGAATGTATCTGCGAAATTTGCGTACCTTTATCCATTGAACATCAGTCAAACACTCAAAGACTTTTAAGTATTCTGTTTTATAGGATATTGAATGAGTTTTGTGCGTAGTTGTAAGATCAACACTTATAATGTTGCGCCACTTGAAACGATATCATAACGTAAGTTAAGAGAGCAAGGGCAGTTCGGGCATCGTGAAGGGAATTTGCTTGTTAAATTCAAATGTGTGCCCATTAAGTTTGGTAAAAATTTAAACATGCATGGTCACAGACGACTAAGACAAACTGAAGTGTATTGTTAGACACATGCCATTGCTGCCGAATGTTGCTGTGTATAGGTCATTCGGAATAAAGTGAGCACTAAAGATTTAACCTTTGAAAAAATCACTAGCCGTTACTGCATATTAGTTAACATTAACAATAGTTGTTATTGTTTGTATGGTTGGTAGCGGATCATTGCATGTAGTTCCGTGTATTTTCTTATTTGAATACAACATAAATGAAAGAACATCAAATGCAATCGACCTCTGTGTATATCACATGCTTTAAAATATTTATTTATGATGTTATTGACATGCCTACTGACTGCGTAGTTTGACTTGATTAGCGCCACCACAAAGTGATGAAACCGCCGCTGAATTCAAACTGTCGTTGACACAATGCCGCTAAAGCTCGCGCCACTGAAGTAGTTCAAAAATTCCACCCACAGGTGGCACCAGAATTAGGTTTTCGCTGCTCGCTTGAAAGCGAGTTGAGTCATGAATGTGTTTGACCGTTGGGTAATAAATAGGGGTTTCTGATGAACACATTCAAAAGTATTAGAAGTAACTGTTTATGAATATCATTGTTAAATGATGTGACGTCATTAGTAAACTGTAATCTGTTATGTTTTACGATCACCAGCCTGAGCATATCGAATTATAAATAGCATTTTTATTCTGTTTCTTACATTAAGAAAATACGTTATTTATTGTTTTGGAATTGCGCCGTCGTCGTTAATGGCAGTATGCTGAACGGAACTTGCTTGTATCGTATGTGTTTATAGTGGCGGTTTTGAATTACAAATTAATATACTACACATGCATTTACGAGATAAGTAACGGCAACAGTGTGTGTCGTAACCGGAGTCGATGCAGAGGAACCAGTGTTGTAAAACGTTAACTCGCAGGTATTTATAACTAAGATTACTATCGAGTATAACACATATACAGCGCCCGTGCATTTAATGAGTAGATATTATAAATAACATTTATCGCAGCAGTGTAATGTAAATGTAAACATTGTACAAGCCTATGTAAATAAAAGCACGTGACAATGTTTATGTTTACATGAAGCGGAATGATATAAACTGGAGGGAAATAGACCTTAATCAGGGATTTTTTCTGTGCTCACTTTTTCCCGAATCACCTATTGCAGGAAACCCACATTTACATATAAGAACTTGGCACGAGAAAAAAGTTGTCGTTGAAAGAAGACTATTATATGTGATATTCCTGGTGTTTTATTGTCTGTAACCATTTCTGTCGCGTTTGTGTTGTCCTCATTGACTGTCCAACGTTGTCGCAATTTTCATGCGCCTTGTTAGGTCCTTGTACGTTTTCGAGTTATTTTACGTTTTTTGTTTTCCATTATATACCGAATATAGTACTGTTTCGGGAATACTTGTATGTCAACTACAACCACTTATGGCTTCCTTGGTTTGTTTCTTCGTTTTTTTGGTTGCTTATTTTCTCTGGCTTAGCCATATTATGTAACTGTGTGACTTAACAATATTCGCTATCAATGACGTTTATTTAACAAAACACTTCAGTTTGTCGTACAGCCTCGCTACAAATACCATTCAAAGATTACATACATGGTGTATCCTGCTCTAGACAGGGTTGGCAACCTTGTATCATATAAGGCCCGGGACGTAAGTAGGAACGGCATATTTACCTGACAGACACCCTTCGCCCAGCTGATGAGAAGAGATGAGATGGAGGTGGAGCAATGACGGAAGGTAAGCCCACAGTCTTTCAGATTCTCGGAAGAAAATCCGCCGGTCAAGTTTTTAACATGACAATATAGGGACGACACCGCTGGGAATACCCGTACCGTAGTGTCGATGGACTTTTTTTATGCAGGCCCCTCACAATATTAGTAGATGTCTCTTACATTGGGCAGGAACGTCGCTGCTGGAAAGGGCGAACTACTTAGAGTAATTGTGTTTGTGTCTGTGCATGGTAAGAAACACTGTTAGACATACAAATTTCTTGGATAGCATACCAGTTTTTGTGGCCTCGAACCATACGCAACGAGCAGCAAGAAAGTACTTGCCACGTAGGGCCTATATAAGAGTGGACGTCATACGAATGAACCAGCTTAGAGTTGCATGTACCTGAGCAGGCTTTCTCAGTAGGAGCCTGCGTGTCAGATGCGGCCCACAGGAGATTTATACTGGTCCGCCATAATGTCAGGAATCAAGAACAAGTTTTATTTCAGTAATTAAGCTAATAGTTAACAAAAAATTTTTCAATCAGTGAAATTTATATGTATGACAATGATGTGTTTCTTGTATGGTTAATTAAAATGAAGTTCAAATAATGAAATGTTAGATGTTTACGTAATTTATATATATATATATATATATATATATATATATTTTTTTTTTTTTTTACTTTTGGCCCCCGAGTTATGTAATTATAAAATTAACGCAAGTAACGCGGAGGTAAATTTTATTCATAGGGCCTATGCTAAAGGTTTAGATTCGCGATTTAGTTAAATAAATGCCCCACATATTCGCATTTGTGTAAATTTGGTGAAAATTTGAGAGTTCGTTGATCGTGCGCTTGTATTAACTGGTAGTAAACTGTAGTTATATTAAAACGTAATCTACATTCAGCTCCAATGCTTAGATACAGGAAATATTCGCGGGTTCACTGACATATAGGCTAGCCTCTAACAATATATGTATACTCAAGTAGACAACGGCTGTTCATTAGCTGCTGGCAGATACAGTGATATGGGCCACGTTTAGGTATATTGTAATAATTGGCTCAGAGACTTCCAGGGATTGTCAAGTATGTCAAGGGCCAATTGCGAAAGGTGACACGAACTTATAGTTGCTGCAATTCTAGCGTGTGCGTAAAAAAACGCGAATTTTTAAGGTTCCTACCAATGCTTTTCCCGAGACTGTGTGCACTTTGTGTGGGCGAGACCCTATTTGTAGTGATCGGATATTTTCGCTTGCTTCAACGTCTTACGTACGCGTTTACAAGTCAACTTCCTGGTTACTGGCAACGTATGTTTGTGCAAGTTGAATAAGAGACAACTGTGCCAATCAGAATTATAGGTGACTGTGAAACCACACGTCTGTGGTCTGAGGGTAGAGAACCTCAAGCCGCTGACAGTTACAAAATTCCAATCACTGCCCACGAAGCACATCTATAGAAGTTGGTGTAAAAATGTTCCAGGGAAAGTCGCGCCCACACGACACTCTGCACAGCTATGGGCGCCCACGGTCTTTCAGCCCGCGATGGCGGATTACTGTCGCTGCAACCAGCCTCGTGATTATAAACTCATTAGCGGTGCCGTTCCAATCAATCTACAGCGGACCCTCTACCACCGGGTCCGGCGATATTTTGTCCCAATGAGGTTTTTGTGTTTATTCGGCGCCGTAATCAAGTGGCGCGCAAGGCTTCATTACCGGGTACGTGTGATGTAGCACAGATTGATGTTTCCACACAACGATCCTCACACGAACGAGCTCTGAACACGGACGCGAGTTTTAACCTCCTCCTCGGTTGTGTTGGAGGATTTAAGTTGTGCTCGCGTTAAGTGGACTGGCCAACAAGACGTTCTCTTTCAAACCCGTGGTGGCTCGTGTATCGCTATCTCCGGTTTTTCTTCTCAGGGAAGGTTAATTAACTGTTATCTACAGATGCCACGTCGGACTATTACCGTACCGTCCATAATTAAATAAGAAAAATATTACCTTTTTTATATAGCCGACAGGATAAAAAAACACCCTGTCATATGTAGTTCTATCCTTTGACTTTCTGTTCACGTGCGATAATTAGGAACAGGAAAATTTCGCGAATTCATAGACGTTTATATTAGAATCTATTGTCCTATGTATTCTCATGACCGGTCTATTCGCTCCTTGTGTGCTATTCCACTGAGTAGTAGCTGGTTGACAAATTGTCAGTGAGTATGCATAGGAAAGTTGAATCTAACGTGCAGGTCACTGGATTCGCGAAATGTTCCTGTCCCTAGCGATAATGTCTTCGTGAACTATTGAACTAACGAGTGAAAGCGGGACTTGTGAAGCGCGCGGGTTATAAGGCCGATAACTGCTTGCCCATGACTTGGCTTATCGCCTTTAAGAGGAAGGCATTCATTCATCTGGCGTTTGTCTCCCTAATAGCCCTGGCGGAAGCAAGAATGGGGAGATACACGCTGAATTACATTAGGCGTGGCCTACATGTATGCCTCCACTGACTTTTATTGTTCAACTCGGTAAGGCACACATTGTTTACGACCTTTTAATCTGTTTTTTTTTTTTTTTCATTACCCAGAAACCTATGAGAAGATAAATATGATTAAACACGAAAAAAATTTTGTGCCAACTACACAATGTTTTGTGGGTATTTACCCTGCAAAACGTATTTCGTGGTAACTTTAAAAAATAATTCGTTAACACCACTAAAATATTGTGGCGGCCCCAAAATTATTTTGTGGTTACGACCAAAATTTTTGCAGGGAAGTCTTCCTAGAAAATTGTTATTTCAGTGTACTATCAGAGAAACACTCGGAAATACCAATTCATTATTTTTTCCCCCACATTTTAATTCCTGCAGAAAAATGTTCGGTATCTCAATACATAAGATGTATTTTGTCCGTATCGTTATCGTGAAAGGTGACTTACCACATCTGATATAATTTAACAGGTAAATACCTAACCTTGTTGTCGCCAGAGGTAAGTCGTGTGCTCCGGCCGCTAAACGATGTGCAGAACTTCTTCTCTATGTATATAATTTAACAACCGTTCAGAATTGTTTTAATACTGCCTTCGTGCGAAATTAAATTTAATATTCCTTAGTTTGTCGGACTGGCGGGCAGCGTATTTCAGCAGTGTACTTGTAGATTCTACCGTGCCATCATAAACAGGCATTTCGCGGTACATTTTTACGCGGAAATATCCGTTGCAGGATATTTAAATAGAGCACTAGGTAAACGTGTTTAGGTCACGGGTTCCTAAACATGCTCTCTTTGCAGGTTTGATTTTTTAAAATCCTGTACGGGAGCAGATATCGCAAAACCGTTATGAAGAAATGTTAGAAATTTTTTTAAGTACATAGATCAATTTTCTCAAGACACACTTTTTTTTTTTGTAATTTTGGCTAATATCGACTTAACCCCTAAGATATTTGCCCGCAATATCTCGGTCTGTAAATCAGTGGGCAAAAGAAAATAATTAAATTAACAACGAATAATTTATTTTTATTTTTTTTATTTTTTGAAATTACTATTTGCATTGCCTAATGACACATATGTATTCTTTAATGCGTTTAAGAACCTAGAATAATTTTTTGTCAACACTGTAAAAATCCTGAAACTGAAGGTATTAATTAAATGTTCTTAATGTAAATAACTAGCCAAAGTTACAAAACTTGTGTTTTGAAAAATTATGCTACGTTATACAAACAATTTCCAATATTCCTGTTTAACGGTCTTGCGATACCCGCTCCTCTTCAAAATTTAAAAAATAAAACTTTCTAAAGTACCATAAATAGGAACCCGTGATCTTAAGTGATAAAGCGAGGCTGAAATCTGCAAGAGACGAGCTGACGACGGATAATGTTTGCACGCTAGAGCGGCTAAGTAAGTTGCCGATGTGCGTGCCATGGATCGTCCTTAGGCTGTCATAATAAGTAAGCTGGGCAGGACAAACTTTCATCTCGAGACGTGCGAACTGTAAGCCGAGTTAAGTTTTCAAGCGTTCAATATGTCACGAGAGCACCTACTCGATCAACACCTGGTTAACCCCGCTCTCGAGCAAGGCAAGCTACTGTTTGTAGACGAAACTTGTCAATTGACCCGTAAAAACTTGTGTATGGTTTGTTCACATTAAACTGAGCACTCCCCAACACTTGCAATGTCCGAAAACTGTATTTTATTGGAGCCAAAGATGTTAAGTTTTGAGAGTGGTGAAACCTTTACACTGTTTTTTTGTTACAGGGAAGTTTTCGGGTCAAAAATATTAGAGATGATTGCAAAATAGCTCAAAGAAAAATTTAAGTAGTTCTCACTTTATCGTGAACTGTCTATTAACCAAAACAGGAACGAAGTGAAACTGAATACAAAGTTTTCGAAGTCTTGAAGAAATAAACCATATGGGGTACATTTAATATATTACCACGTTTTTAAGCGCACTAAAAAGTATACAATTAATTGCCCTGTAACAATACTTTAAAGAAAAAAAGAAAATAAAGGTGTGACGCATGCATTTCATAATACTAAGATGTGTAAAGAATAATTGTCGTTGAGAAAATTCGCACGACAGTTAATATAATTTGCAGTGCAATAAAATTTTTAGTTACCGATGTGAAATATTCTTGCATCAATTATTGTCTACTGCGTGCACACCACTTTATTTCGTTTTAATCTTAAAACTGCATTTTCATAAGAGACATTATCGTCCGTTTTAAGACCTTAATATAATTTAAAAATTTATTTTATTTAATATTATTTTCTAATTTTTAGTATTGCGTGAGCAAAATTTTGTAATATGTTTAAATAAAGTGGTATGTAAATCTTTTTTATTTTCCAAATAATTATTTCACATTTATTTCCTCTTATGTTGCACTGTCATATAGTTGTGGTGTTTGTTTGTATCGAGCAGACAATCAGATATCCAAAAAAGCAGTATTGTGATTCAGTTCTGAACTATGTTAAAACAGACAAACAAAATAACAAGAAAGAAAGTTAGTAAGAAAACCTGTTTAAATGTGCTGTGATCGTTGTATGTAGTGAAATATTGAATATATGTATAAAGTAGGCAACGATTTTTATAGTGAATCCAGTCATTATACAATATAAATTTCGCAAATATGAAAATTCACTTAATCTACATATAAATTGGAGTAGCTTTGGCTAAAAATTCTATTTATCCAGGTTTATATAGTCAAATTTTTTTTAAAGAAAATATATTAATTTCATGAAGTCTATAAAAATTTGATGATCAGGTAAAATATGCATGCTCTTTAAAACATTTTTAAATTAACTTCTTCTGAGTAGTATTTTTGTGGTGAAATATACATTTGGCTCACCGTACGATTATACATATTTATCGTTTAAGGTTCTAGAGTATTGTATTGTATAAATTTCCCACGACTATTGAACGTCTTGAGTTATCAGTGGTAGTAAAGTTTAGTAAGAACTCATATAAGTGGCGGGTAGATGGCGCAACTGCGGGCTGGTTGCTGGCCCACCATATGTGACCTGCATTCACACGTGGCTGTCATGCGGGCAGATACGCCCAGGGAACTGCAACACTGTCATTAATACACCCGCCTGCCTGCCTGGTTCTTCCGACCCACATGGCAGCATCCATCTTGCCCACACCGAGCTGAGATTAATTATACTATGTGTAGAGCCAGTTATTTTTGGTGAAAAGAAAATCTGCAGCAACTTGTTTCAATGCCTTATGTGCACACCTGCAACTCTGGTTCGTGGTTATTGGCAGAATATAATAGGGCAGAGGTGTGGCTCATTTGACTGCACCAACCCGATACCACAAGTCCGTGATATGAGGGTAGGACCCCGAGACGCCGAAAGTTAAAAACAACCAATCACTGACCGTGAAGCAGAGAAACAGGCGTTCACATAAAGCATTGAAACAAATTGTTGCAAAATTATTTTCACCAAAAATCACTGGCTCTAACTATGTGCCGGGACGATACTTCAGTTTACAATAGCGAGTTTGGCAAGGAACAATTGCCACCGTGGCATCGACAAGGAGCCCAATAAATTGGGAATGTTAGAAAGTAGAAAAGTGTCTTGATATGATCTTTGAAAGAACTGTGCAATGGGAGTGCATGACTGGATTTAGTTGCTTGGACATACTCGATTGCGATATTATAAATATGTTTTGTTTACTATTTTTATTTTTTTACCTGTTTGTCCTTGTTTTTATTTAACCCGATTCCATTCATGGAATTTTGTATGTATCATATTGATTGAAACATTAACTGCTTATTTATGTTTTTCCATTATCTTTAGTTTTATTTAACAGTCATCTATATCACGATGGAGCATGTCCAAGAAAATTTAATAAATCCAGTCAGAAAAGTCTCTTGATTTACTGTAAAATTTTTACTGAAACACAAAATAATTTCAGCTTTTTAGTTTAATTTGCTGTAAAAGTGTAATCACTTATCTAATCACGAAAGCTTTCTAAGCAGGAAATGACATCTTATTTAGTCGCCTTAGAGAAAACCGCGTTACTAACGGCAAAAAATGGCCACTTGCCAAGCTAACAGCATTGAGATTCCTAACCTGTAGTAAAATTGTCTCCTTTCTCCGCTGACTTCGCCCTTGCCAGCGCCATTAAGGGTGCCGCCTGCCTGCGCGTTAGGGGCTCAGAAGTGACGGAGCTATAAGGGTGACGTTGAAGCGCGCATCAAATGCTGCCAAGCCACGATACAAACGCTGAACTAGCGTGCAAGATTCCCGCTGGTCCATTTTCACCCCGGGACTTTAAGACCATGCTCTCTTGTTCCTACTTTTTTTTTAGCGAGATTAATTTTTTACGCCTAAACGAAAGCAAACATCACAAATCTGTTTGGCAGTTTTGTATAAAATAGGCTTCTCCATGTTGGCGTTTTTTTTTCAAGACGATAAATTCTATGGTTTTAGCTAATAATGTAACTGACGAAGTTCTAGATGACATTTTAGTCTAAATCGTATAATTTCTTGTTTTGAAATACTAAGCTATCACGGCAAAAAAAAAAAAAAACATTTTAAACGCAAATATCTGATCTCGTCAAAGCATAAAAAAATAACTGTCGTAAAAACAGTAGGTTCGTGTTCATATCTGAGTTTGGCATATACACTGATATTTAAACTTAAAGTACAGCAGTCTGAAAATGCCGTTTTTGAGTATGTAGCAGGGCTAGGAAACAGTGAATATAATTAACCCCTGACGCAAAAAGAAGGGTGTCATAAGTTTGACTTGTCTGTCTGTGTATGTGTGTCTGTGCCATCGTAGTTCCTAAACGAATAAACAGATCTTGATTTAGTTTTTTTTTTCAACTGACTTGATCGAGAGTGTTCTTAGCTATTATTCTAGGAAATCTGTTCAGCTGTTTAAATAGCATCAGCTCTTTTATAGTTTTTTTTTTTAAATGAATATGAGCGATTCTACTGGTCTTATCATTTTGACATTTAGTGTCATGTGAGTAGGTTTTTTATTTTTAATTTAATGGCTTGTTCCTTAGTTTTGCAGTAATTTCGAAAATATATTTGTTTTCCGCTACGTAATACTTGCATCAAAATTTTGTTCCTCAGTTTTGACACTAATGTGTCATAATTTGTAGCTGAAATTTTCTGTAACAATGTTCTGAACGGTTTTTTAGATTTCGTCTCCCAAAGTACCACGTTATTTGTCGTGAAAGTAAGCCAAAATAAACAAAATTTTTGTTTGCTGACGAAGGGTACATTATTTTTAAAAACGCTTCCACAGCATTGTGCATCGTGTGACAGCACATTGTCTCAAATTTTTCAAAGCTTTTGGTTAAAAAAATATTTTAGTTATTGGCACCAGTCTGAAAAAAAACTAAGGAACAAACTCTTAAGTCTTAACTTGCCACATTATTACTTAAGAATGTCCTTCTGTCCTTGCCCAAAGTGTTTTCTTTTCGTACATTGGTACAATAGGCGCGTGTGGAATATTTTGTAAAAAAAAAATATTTTTTCTCGCGTGTTACAACGCATTTGAAGTGTGTAGTAAGTAGGGTCAAAACAATGAAAGACCAAGTAATATTTTATTACATTTCCAATAGTTAAATTTTAAGTGGAATTTCAGGGTAGCATTACTTCTATCATGTTCGCTTTACAAACAAATAAAAATAAAAACATGTTTTTCAATTTAACTTTTGTAAAAGTATCACCGCGCAAAACTAACACACCCCTCACAGAAAAAAAAAATACGTGGCAGCTACTAAATATTTTGTGGGTATTTGCCCTGCAAAATTAATTTTATGGTCACCACAAAAACATTTCGATACCACCATTAAATTTGTGTGGCCATCACAAAAACATTTTGTTACCACCACTGAAATTGTGTGGTCACCACGAAAACATTTTGTTACCACCACTAAAATTGTGTGGTCACCACAAAACCATTTTGTTAACACCGCTAAACTATTGTGGTCACCACTAAATTATTTTGTAGTACATACTAATAATTTTGCAGGGAAGACTTTCTACGAAATGTTTCTTTCGGTGCTTCCTGATTCACTCTGTATAGCTGTCCTAGTAAGTCGATGACAGGGACCGTTAGCAGCGTTTTTCTCACCGGCGACAGAGGTCGATAATGACGACAATTGCAAGTATGATCACGTAGACTGCTTCCTGTCGCGGCTGTGCAGGAAGAAATTAGCGACTGTCACAACCGCGCATTACCCATGCAAATACTTACGACACTTGCCGATAAAAAGAGCCTGTGTAATTCCTGAGTCGTCGACCTCAACGATACAGCAGCCAACACTTAGCATCGACAACCACGACACGACAGATATCAGAGTAACGCTGACACAACGACAAACTCAACCATCGCTGCGTGCGAACGTTGCCAAGTTGATGAAAACCTCAACACATGTGCACTAAGGACTAGAAAATAAATAAACAAAAAAGGATGCATGCTGTAAAGAAATTTAATTCATAAAAATGAATGTTTGTTTGCGCACCTATACCATTCACCCGAGTGCAATGAAACTTTGAGTTGTGCGTGCTCTCACGTGGGTTTATGCCAAAAATTATTAGTTGGGTGGAAGGGGGGTAAAACAGGGCTGTGGTGTCAAAACTAGTACCCAAAATTCAGTGAAAAAAAAAAAACTTTGAGGCGCCCACCAATGTTAAAGTAGTAAGAATCATGATTTTTGTTAATCCAAAATGTAAAAAAAGTACTGCAAATATATAGGTTTTTAAAAAGAGGAATAATTGTCAAGAATGTATTCTTTAGGGAGTGGGAGGTCATAATGGGGTACTGGGGCGCAAAAGGGCATCTGATAACTGAACTGTAAAAAAAAAAAAGCATTTCGACAACACGTACAATATAAATAATTCCGAAATTAGAGTACGTTCAGATTTAAGAATACATTTTGTATGTCCGACTATCTTTAGGGATGGTGGTTTATCGCGGGAAAACTTGACTGTTTCCTGGATTTCAACACGCGTTCAGTTTATGAAAATATTACTGGCTTTCGCTTGTATGTACAGCTGTTACCCTATTTGACTAGACCAATAAGAATCCCCCTATCGCAAAACATTTTATTCCCATTATTGGTCTGCAGACAACTATATTGTGTCAGACGTATATCACCCAATCGTACATGTCGCAGGAAACTACAGTGCTTTCAAGGATATGTCGGCACAAATAATTTTCGCGGCATACAATCGTCTCCAACTATATTTTATTGTTTAGTTTTCCATTACATATCACGTATTACGCACGAAGGTTTTCCCCCATTAACGCTGCAAGTGTACTACACAGTATACAGTAAACAGTTAAATTAATTAGTATTAACACGGTTCTATAATCTGTTAGCAGTGGTGAAAGATAAGACATACGCCGAAATATTTTCTAACTCAATGAAACAGCTGGTCGTGCGACAATTTTCGTTATGCTGACTTCAGGCATAGCTTGTGTTTAACTGGGTGTTGTTTTTCAACTACCGTGTCACTAAATCGTGCCTTGATCACCGGTGCTGTGTGATTACAGCGTTATAGTAACATTGGAAGGAGGCAAATTATGCGGGATATTAAAACTGCTATGTGAGCTTTGTTCAAGTGTTCGCACTTTACAGGTGATGTTAATATGAGCTGCGGTGTCGCCAAGTCTCATTTTACACTTGAGATAGAACTTGTTTTGTAATTACATTTCAGTGCTACTCTATACTACAAAATTACGGGAGGAAAATATTTCCCCTATAGACTGTAAACTGTCAAAAAAACACTTCGCGTAAACCGTTTTACCAACAGCACCAACATCAACATATTTTTTTATTCTGGCCTAAGGCAATAAGGTTTTACTGCGAAAACGTATGTTTGCTACCTACATTACTATATTTAAATTAACAAGTATTTTAAAATGTAAAATCTGAATGAAAGAAGAAAAAGTATCTAAGGCTCTGAAAGAGGTCAGTTATCGTGAACAGTCTTCAGTATCTACCACGTCCATATGTAAAGATGATGGTATATCGCAGGAAAACTTGACTGTTTGCTGGATTTTAACACACGTTCAGTTTACCAGAAGATTACTGGCTTCAGCTTGTACTTGGAGCTGTTACCCTATTTGACTGAGCCAATAAGAATCCCGATATTGTAATATTTTATGCCTGTTATTGGTCTGGACACTCGCCTATCTACCAATGTATTTTGCTTGACCCCCTTGTTGTTTGGCTGTAGTTCGTCAAGTTACCGAGAATGTCGTAATTTTTGGCGCTGTAATTCGGGCGGTCGGATTCAAACTCCGTCCACTTTTTTTCCATTGTTAAATTTATCAAGTAAGTAAAGATTGCTGGAGCCATTTCTTAAATTTGTGAGCAAAAGAAGTATTTAATAAACTGATAAAAAATACGTGTTGAGTTGTTTATCTTAGTGGTAAGGAAGTGGGTGGAGTTTGAGTCTGACCGCCCTAACTGCAGCGCCCATAAAACACAATGTTCTCGATAACTTGGTGAACTACAGCCAAACAACAAGGGGGTCAAATATCCAAGCGAGTGTCCAGACCTGTTCTTCTACGACCGTGGTCTACAGACAGGTATGTTGTGTCAGAAGTATATCACCGAATTATATTTGTTGCAAGAAACTACAATTTTTTCAAGAGTATGTTGGCACGAAACATTTTCGCAGTATACCATCATTTCCACGTATATGATTTCAGGTATTCTCTGAGCGATAAACTTGGCAAATTGCCAATAATCTCGTTGCCTAAGGAAAACAACAATTTTTCAGGGTGATACTAAATAACCACTACTATGTATGCAAGAGAAACAGCGAATAGTAAAGTCGATACACATACATGAAGAGCGATCTGAAATATTATTTATTATAAGTATTGTTAAAATAATATTTCAGATGGAAAACTAAGTTGCCTAAAAATTCATCTGTATTATTTTTATTTGGAAGGAAATAATACAATTTATGTAAAAACACTTAAATTTCACGTTGCTATTCTGTTAATTACTTATTTCATCTAATGCAAAACATGTATTAGCAATAATTGTCACTGTGCCCAGAAGCCAGCCCTGATTAACACCTCGGTGTTGTCAAGTCCTCTGGTAGAGGGGCAGGACGCCCAGAAGCAGGGTAGTCTAGATCTATCTGCCTCAATGTAGCACCCCGAGATTTGGCATAGACCTGTCAGGAGCTAACATGATCCCCTAGCTGGTCTAGGGTGTGAAGTATACTCCATTCCACTTCTCTCTATGTACGTACATAACGGACGACCTAGCTGTCAGCTACAAACATCTTAGTACTTAACTATATTTCACTTTCAATTGTATATGACTAGGACTAGGAAAAATTCGCGAGTTCAATGTCCCACATGCTAGGATCCATTGTCCTATGCATACTCAAGTCCCGTCTATTCGTTCATGTATGCTGTTCGAATAAGTAGCAGGTAATGGACGAGTGGTAGGGCTACGGTATACAAAGAATAATGGGTTCTAGCATGTTGGTTGTTGAACACGCGAAATATTCCTAGCCCTATAATATAACATATCAAAATTTTGTGCGTCTCAACGTCTCTTGCTCGTTAAAAGCTGCCACTGCCATGGTAATAATTGCAAGAAGTTCGTAATTATCAAAACTATCTCCATGACGGTAGTAGTGTAATTGTTTGAAGTATAATGCCTAGGGACCATTGCTTTCGCGAAAATAATTTTGCCTCAATATGTTTCCATGTCTTACGTGCACATCTGCAGTTCAGCTTCGTGGTCAGTGATTGGATATTTTAACTGTCGCGAGCCTTGGTATTCTACCTGAAAATCACAGACGTGTAGTGTTGCAGGAAAATATTTGTAATTGGCTCAGTAAAATGTGATACGAGTCTTCGCATAGACACGCTGCCAATAAGCGTGAAGCAGAATTGCAGATGTGTCCGTAAGGCACTGAAACAGACTGGGGCGAAATTCTTTTCGCGAAAAAACAGGGTCCCTAATAATGCCACAACTAACGAATAAAGTATTTTAATTCCAAAATAAGTTTTCGATACTTTGCCGGAGTAATTAACTTATTTATGTAATGTTTAGGTTGCGGTCTGTTGTAGCGCGCCACAGTCTTGTGATTCGGGTTCGATTACCGGTGGAGTCAGAGCATGATTTTTCGCATGTGTGACGTCACAAGGGTTTTCTCGAGAAACTCCCGTTTCCCCCGTCCTTTGCTTTCAGTCGCTACTTCATATGTTCGTTCATGCCATCTGTCAGTGTTCGTCAAACGCACGGTCGTAGAAGAACAGGTCTGGACACTCGGATATCTACCAATGTATTTTGCTTGACCCCCTTGTTGTTTGGCTGCAGTTCGTCAAGTTACCGAGAATGTGTTTTATTGGCGCTTCAGTTAGGGCGGTTGGACTCAAACTGAGACAACTTTTTTTTTTCCATTGTTAAATTTATAAAGTAAATAAATATTTCTGGAGCCATGATTTTAAATTGTGAGCGTAGGAAGTATTTCATACATTGATAAAAAAATACGTTTTGCTAAATTGTTTATCTTAGTGGGAGGGAAATGGGCGGAGTTTGAGCCGACCGCCCAAACAGCAGCGCCAAAAACATACATCATTATCGTGAACTTAGCGAACTACAGCCAAACAACAAGGGGGTCAAATATCCAGGCGAGTGTCCAGACCTGTTCTTCTACGACCGTGGCTTAAACTAAATACATATTATCAGAACAATACCACAGACTAGATAGTAATACAGACGTGAAATGACGTGGCGGCTCCTTCGATACGGGCCAACTTTGCCGCTTATAGGCTGCCCGAGGCCGTTGATACCAGCCCCGTGTATGTTTGGTTCCTGCATGTTACAGCAGGTTTCCTATTGGCCTGGCTGCCTGCTAGCGATTAGGTCGCCTTATGCTGATTGGCGGCAGCCGTTTCCGCCATTGGCCGGGGAAGCCGTTTTGCTGGCGTGTGTGGCTGAATTCGCCGTCCTACCGGCGATTTCACTTCTGTATTCCTAAGCTAGATCTGTTTGCACTCACCAACACGATCAGTTGAATTCGACTGAAAATATTGTTGGTGGCAAAAACCCAGCTTTGTTTTTTTGTCATGTTCCATTTGTTCAGCCGTACATTTTGTAACGCCGACTGTATGTTTGCTTGTAACTCCCCGAACTCATATTTGCTAAATCAACAAAACTTCTGCTCTGTCTGTCTCTGTGCATCTCCGCTTCTCTTATTAGTTTTATGAATTTTTTATTTGTCAAAAAATAATGAAATGACAATTTACGTCTGAATTACTTATTGCTCTGAACCGGTAATTGCTTCCTGTATGAATTGTCCACGTATACTGAAACATCATTTATGATCTGATGATTGCGGCATTGTTGGTTTTCCGGTGTGCTCTTTTGTAACCGTGTACGATTATTATTAAAATTTACCTAAGTTAAGGATGCCGCTTGCCATGCGTATAAAATGCGTAGCCGAGTGTTCGTAAATACGTTTTTTTAACGAAACTATTCCATATGTTCTCATTGCATCAATGCACACAAAGAATATACGCTTCAACCGATGACGGAAAGGTAGTTTCAGTGCAGCACATCAATTAGAAAAATTATTTCGTAGCACCTAAAAAATGGCTAAAAACAGCTTTTTCAACATGTTATATCTGGAAAACTACTCGTGGTATTCGTGTGAAACTACTATAGAAACATGCAGTGGACTTTACTTAAAACTTTTCACTAATAAATAGATGGTGTCATCACTGAAAGTTTCAGTCAGGCGAGAGATCTACGATACCCATGCACGCCGTTTCAAAGTTATTGCGCTAGAGGTGTTGCCGCACCGTATGAGCCGATCAACATCGCCCTTGGCGCCGTGCCTCACACAAACTAACGAACAATGTTCTATTATCCCTTGATGCTCCGCGCAAGAAAACCTGGTTACTTTTATATATTATTAAAGAGGAAGACTTAAAAGAAAAACTCCAGTATGACATTTTCGCCACACTCTCGTCAGTAAAGTCCACTTAGCTCAACAGGCCCAGATGTAATTTAACACACCTCTGTATATGTGGGCATGCGTGTATGTAGCGTTGTGTGTAGAGATAGCTACCCGGAAATCGTGGTACATTTTAAAATAAACTCCTTCGTGTCTACATAAGTACAAAGTACATTTTTATTTATTGTTCAGTGTGAAAGCCCCTAAAATCTGGAACGTTTGAAATTAAATTCATAAACCATACGAAGCTGCATACTACTAGTATAAATGTGTGTCAGTACTCCAGATGTATTCCTTTTCCAACAAGTGATCCCAGTAATACAAGTAGGCCTAAACAACTTTCGTCATATGTGATCCGTAATTTTTTACAAAGAACAAAGGAAAGCGTGTTTTTTTTTCCAAGGTTCGGAAATATTGCGTACATAATCGGTAAAATTATTATTTTACAGTTTTAAGTTGAAGTACCGCCTGGCATTTTTCCACTCATTTACGGAACTAAATAAATTTTCACAAAAAGTTTGTATCCCAATAGGTACAGCTCCAATCGTCAGACTTTTATAAAAATGATCTAGTGTCATAGCGCCTGTTTCTGCTTGACAAACGGTTTTTGTAAGTCTTAAAAGACCCAATAACATTTTATGAATTCAACCAAGTACTTTTGTTGAAATTGTTCATCAACCTCGTAATGTAAACTTGAACCATAAATAACTAATTCATATGTTTGTTTAAAAACATTTTTATATTTTCGATACAGTTCGTAGTCATTACATAAACATTTCTATATAGTTCTTTATCCGATCCAAGCCACTGTTTGCCAAGTTAGTAATTTTTTTTTCTTTCAAAACTGTCTTAACATTGCAGAAGGATTATTACTAGATATAATTAAATTGCAACGGATCTAACAAGTATTTCTTCTGACATAACTGAAAAGTTCACAAATTATCGCGGTAAAGTATGTTAACTTAAATTCATAATGCCATCAATCCTTTTAAACGTTGGTGAACTTTCAAATTTTTCAGGATAAAGAGTGAATATCAAAACACTTTAGCCCAAAATGTTCATGGCTAGTCAATAGACGAAACCGTGTGGTGCATACCTACGCCACTTATGTAGTTCTTGCATACGAAACATAACATGTGTAATACTGACGCTCAAAAATAAGTCAGCTATTTACATCCAAGGAACTAGATTGTAAAATAGAAACTTATCGAACTTTGATGGATTTTTAAATGTATTATTTAAGAATATAATTTCCCAAAATTATAAAAATTTGTTTACAGTAGAAACTATATTATTTATTATTTATCCACATATTTTATAATTGTGAGTTAATGAATTTTTGCCTTCTCTTTTAGAACTGAAGAATAATATTCGAAAGAAACAGCTTAACTAAGGACCCGCGCCCATAAGTTGGCCGTCTGAGGAAACAAGGTTGCGCGTTACAGGCCTATAGTTTCTATCCATTCCAAGATTGCAGCTAATCCATTCAAAGTGAATGTCAGTAACATTTTTGCACCATAAATTTCATTTCAAATATTGGGGAAAGGAAACGGCCGTAGAAGAACAGGTTTGGACACTCGCCTATCGACCAATGTATTTTGCTTGACCCCTTTGTTTGGCTGCACTTCACCAAGTTACCGAGAATGTTGTGCATCTTTGCCACTGCAATCAGGGCGGTCAGGCTCAATACTCCACCCACTTTTTTTTTTCCATTGCTAACATTATGAAGTAAATAAATATCGCTGGAGTAATGCTTTATGATTGTGAGCGAAGGCAATTTTTCATAAATTTGATAAAAAATAATACGTTATGATCAATTGTTTAACTTAGTGGAGGGAAGTGCGCGGAGTTTGAGTCCGACAGCCCAGATTACAGCGCAAAAAATGCATAACATTGTCGGTAACTTGGTGAACTACCGCCAAACAACAAGGGGGTCAAGTTTCCAGGCGAGTGTCCAGACCTGTTCTTCTACAGCCGTGGGGAAATGGAAGGAAACTGTGTTGCTGAACAAGCACAACGTGAGGAATCAAGATATAATTCAGTTGCTTTGATTTATTTCGTTAGTAGTTTGTATTTCTTCTGCAAACTTAGAGTGGACAGAATATAGAATTGAGGAAGCGGTAAGGACGACTAAACACGCGTATCACGCCTCACTCAAGCCTCTAGACGCAAGTCATAGAACTGTAGTGCTGTCTTCTCGCCGACAACTATACTCTATGAGACATTCAGTGCTAACCCTATGTTTTCATGGCGTTATATTAAATATAAAGGTGTCTTATACACACCTATAACGTTTAAGGGCGCTGTCAACCGCAATTTTCATCACCATTTTATTTTTATTTGTACCAGCTATTTTTTTCTTATTTTAGACACAAAATGTGACTAAATTTGGATCTTATGAAATTTTTTTTATCTCTCATAGTTTTCGCGTAATGGCTTGTTAAAGTCATATTTTGCATGTTTCCATTGTAACGACTACACTAAAACCAACTGATATACCAAACTCAAAAAAATTGCAGTGGATAAAGGCATTACAGGCTACGATGTCATGCTCATAAAAAATAAAGAATACAAATTATTTGAATTTAAAAAAATGCTGAAACTGAAAACAAAAATTTAAAAAATGCAAATTTTTTTAAGTGCAAATAATTTTTATTCTTTATTTTTATGAGCATGGCATTGTAGCCTGCATTGTCTTTATCCACTGTGATTTTTTTTAGTTTGGTTTATCAGTTTGTTTTAGTGTAGTCGTTTAAAACGGAAACATGCAAAAAATGACTTTAAGAAACCATTACGCGAAAACTACGAGATATAAAAAAATTCATAAGAGCCAATTTTAGTCACATTTTGTGTCTAAAATAAGAAGAAAAATATCTGGTACAAATAAAAAATAAAATAATGATGATGAAAATTGCGGTAGACCGCGACCTTAAAAGATTCTGCGCTAAGATTTTCAAACTAAAAAAGGACTGGTCGCTAGATGGTATATTTTAATGAGAAGTGGTGAACCTGAAATGGGTTCACACACATGTAACGTTTTAAAGTGCTATTTCTAGAAAGACGTTAACTTGCGCACACTGAGCAGTTTTCGAATAATCTTGCAGCGATCACGGCGGCCAGTACAGACGGCCTCCTGAATAATCCTTCTTTTCCTTACACTCCACATATTTAATGGTGGCATCCTCAAGATTACAAAAATGGAGAATCTGTCTTAAAATTAAATAATTCAAGTACCAACATTAGAGATAGCTCTTTCAACAACAATGTGTTGTACATAATTATGTCAAGAAATATGGACATTTTTAAACAAAAAAACTAATCGCTTATTAATTTTATAAAATGGAGATCTAAAATTAAGTTTCAAAATAAGGTATAAAAAACTAATAATTTCTTTAAGATGGCAATATTAGACCAAATATTTTGCGTTAAATTATTTTCGTTTATGAGAGTCACTTACTAAATTGATCTAGTGGGATGCAGCACTGTTTTCTACTCCGATGCTGCAAGCTACTTGTAAAGAGACATGCCCTTAAGGATACTGCACATTGAAAGAGTCGTGGCATGAGAGAGAATATGGATTTAAAAATTAAAGTATATTCGGCGGTGCTCAAATCTTATTGGAAGATTTTTTTTTTCGTACAAAAACCATTTCCTGTATTGAGAAAATGAGAACATTGCTACAGGAATATAAAGGTAGGAAAACCTTTACGAATGTGTTTTGATAATGAAAATAGTTGTTAATTCATAGATTTCAGATTGTTAAAAAATACCTTTGAATACCATATTATAGCAATGATAGCCTCGCCAGATACTGGGTCCCACCGAATACATATGAACACACACATTCACATAAACACACATACCAACACAACCACACACATATTATAGATAATATATATATATATATATATATATATATATATATATAATAGCTATCCTGTCTTGCACCAGGGCTCCTGTCAAGGCAGCATCTTTAAGAGCTTCATTAATTGCGAATAGCCTATATTAAGAGAAAGACGCACAGGGAAATGCCATGGTTTCCCAGCGGGCCCAGTTCATTTTCGTTGATTGGCACTTTCATCGCTGTGAACGTATCTGCGCAACCACGGCGTGTCTCTTAGCGATCCTTGATGGATTACGTAGTTTAGATTTTAGTCCTGACGCTGAATAAATATTGAATTTTTTTAAAATGAGAACCGGTTTGATTTACATAAAACCAGTTCACGTTTCACTAATTATTTATCGACGGGTATTTAACAAGCCAAGAATTTTATCTAGCACACATATACACACACGCAGAAGTATATTAATCACCTGCCAACCACCGCATAGTATTTACTAAGTGCAGTAGCATGTCACCAAAGTAGTCTTTACTGCCGCTCAAACAATTTGAGTTTCAGGAAGGAAAATATTCACACCATCAGTTTAAACATTTGTACCTACGTTGTTCACACACTTCATACATTGCCAACATCTGCGACGTATAAAGTTCATTAGTAGATTTTTCTTTAAGATGAATTCTCACCTAGCCTGTTACACCTGTTCTGTTAGGAAAGGGGGGGGGGGACCTTGACGGAAAATTGATATTGTTTTAAAAATGTTTATACTTGTACAATATATGGTTTGTTTTGTAGACATACATTGTGACACTTTTTTACTGCAATTAAATTATTTTTAGATTTCCTAGTTTTTTATAAGGGCATGTCAAAGTCCAAATTTGCATATCTTTGTTTCATGCTGTACAGGAAAACCAATTGACTTACTGAACTGGGAAAAAAAAATTCATATTGAATAACGAAGTTGTAGACTACAAAGTCTTCTATACAAAAACAGAACAAAAATAAATAAAAGAAATTGTTTTTGAGTGCCTCAAAAATTTTTAATTTTTTTAAATTTTAATTTCAAATTTCAGATTTTTTTTTAACGTAAAATTTGTCATTGCAGTAAAAAATAAGGCACAATGTACGTCTACAAAACAAACCTTATCGCGTACAAATGTAAAAGATCTTAAAACAATAAAAATGTTCCGTCAAGCTCCCCCTTAAGGCGAGGCTGTTGAACTTATTCATGGAGACGTACAAAATTCGCGTTATTTTCTGGCATCAGGACTGCAAACGGCTGCAAGATCATACGACGTTTCTCGTTGGCCAACAGTGTCGTGGCTTGTCTTGAAGAACGCTTGTGTCCAGTAATGAAAAGTTACAATATAGACTAGAGTGAACATTTATTCTGCAAAGCCGTTACATACATGTAAATAACTTCACATGATGTTTGTGGCCAATGAACTCCCAGAACTGCATCAGTTTTACACAGGGCAGGGAAGAATAGTCGGTACCAAATAATAACACGTATCTTCCCGGTCCCTACTTGTTTGCAATATCTTAGCGCAGAAGTAGAGATGCTGCCTCTGGAGAAACGCACCTGACTGTACAATGTGCAGAACTGTTACCGAAACTGTAACAACTGTCAAATAGGTACATATAAAATGTGTGAAAATGGAATGTTTATAGTTTGTGAGACTGCGAACGTTTCTTAAGGGCGCGGTTCGCCTCAGTTTTCAACGTACAGTATTTATTTATTTTTATATTTGTACCAGGTATTTTTTTCTTATTTTAGACATAAATTGTGATTAAATCTTCCTCTTAGGAAACGTTTGTATCTCTCATAGTTTTTGCGTAATGAGTCGTAATCGTCACAATTTGCACTTTACGGTTTTAAGTACGCCACTAAAACCAACTGACATACCAAACTGACAAAATGTTGTAGGCTATGGTTTGAAATAAAAAACAAAAAAAAAAGCTAGGGATCGATAAGGGCGATACTCGTGTGCGCATGAACCACATAATGCACTAAACAGACGTGCAGGCTTTCCGTTCTGCTGATACTATATCTACTTGACATACAGTGGCGATCCATTATTTTACAGGCTGTCAGGGGCGTCATTAAGGGGGGAAAATCCCCCTGGATTTAGAAGGAAATGTGTATAAAATGTTTTTGTGTATTTCGTTATGTAAATAATACTAACGTAATCACGCAAAACATAAGTTTTATTTTTAATGTTTCTAATTTATACATACTTAATTAAAAATATGCAACACAGTCACGGCCGCAAAAAAATTCTTGCACCCCTCCCCCTCCTTAAAAAAACCTGAAATGACGCCCCTGGGCTGTGGCACGCAGGAAAATGGAATGAACGGGAATGTGTGTGTAGATAGGTAGAAGGACTTATCATATCGTCTACAGCGAGGTCATTGAATGCTGAAACGATGGCTCACACACAGAATGGGAAGAGCTCGACCACTGCCTTTCCATCCCGGCATTCGGCTCGAGTGCTTTCGTAAAACTGGGGAAAACTAATTCAAAATGACAGGACAGGAAATCCAATCCGGGTCCATAGAAATGAAAGTTTATGTCTTGTAAAAATATTATGGCGAGATACTACGTAGAGAAGTATTTTAACGTCAATAACTCAACTGTTGCGAGCCAAGAACTAAAATTATAATATAAATATAATATTTTAATGTGTAAAAATTAAAATTTGTTACATTACGTACCGATTTTTCGTAATAAAACGTACAATTTTGTGCAGAGCATTTCGATAAAAACATTAAGGTGGCCACCTATCTAGGCCACCGAGTGAAGTGCAGTTCTTTAGCCGTTACACGATTGTTCGAAAATTGCTTAGCGAGTGTAAGTTATGTCTGAGTAGGAATATCATCAGGCAGAAAGCCTAGTTAAATAAAATTGACAGAAGAAGGAAGAGGCAATGCGAAGAGAGAAGTAATAGTGTGCCGTATGCTACATTACTACTGGAAGTAACGGTGCGGCGCGGGCGGATGGAGGGAGCCATAAAAACTGTTCAGGAATGTCATTCAATGAACCTTACACACACGTATATTCATTTTAAATGTTAAATTATATGCAATAACGGCTAGTGATTTTTTTCCAAAGGTTAAATATTTTGTGCTCACTTTATTCCGAATGACCTATACCAACATACGTCCGTCCCAACGAAGTATATTAGCAGTACATTTGAATAGTTTCATCTAAGTACATGTTATCAGCACAATACCACCGACTAAATAGTAATACAGACGTGAAATGATGTGGCGGCTCTTTTGACCCTGTCATCTTCTACAGTAAGAATTAAGATAAAAGTGTGTTGTACACGTCTATGCCGTTTAAAAGATTCTGCGCCAATACTTTCGTACCTAGAAAGAACCACAAAAAAAAAAAAAAAAAACAATTTTCGACATGTTCGCTAGCTTAAAAATAAAATTTAGATATACATGAAGCTTCAGGTATTTCAACCACAAAACAATAGCAGCCTCTCTACGGGTATTCGCAAAAACAGACAGGGATTCGTTGGTTTCCTGTATATGGTTGACTATCTTCAGTTGCAGTTGGTTAGGAAGTCTTGCAGGAATAAAACATTGAAGGATGTCAGCATGGTATGCATCAAAAGGAAAATGTTGTGAAATAGTTAATCTGGTTCTTTCACTGAGGGTACCTGAGTAAATGGGTAGATTAACTTCAGAAGTTGATAGGGACGAACTTGGCAGCTTATTGGTTGCCCGAAGCTGTTGATACCAGCCCCGTGTATGTTTGGCTCCTGCATGTTACAGCAGGTTTCCTATTGGTCTGGCTGCCTGCTAGCGATTGGGTGAAAAGATTGAACGCTGGTTCAGTGACTTGCGCCTGGAGACTAGTGTGCTGTGTCGCCCTCACCACTGCCACATTTCCAGGCCTCGATCGCACAAAATACGTTAATCCAGGTGACATCTCGATGATGAGTGCTCTGTCCAAGGCAGGTTTAGAACCATGGAGAGCGCCGCGTGTTGAAAACTATCACTGAAAGAAAAGTATTGCTGTAGGTACCATACTTCTGTTAATATAGGTACAATAACCCAGTTAGGTTATCTGTAGTATCTGGATTATTTCTACAACATTCTGTTCTGTGGAAGTAACACACTGTTATGTAGACCGAGCAAAGAGCATCTTTCTTTTCACGGAACATATTGTTATTTGTACAGAACAGAATCACAGAATGGGCAAGT
The DNA here is from genome assembly GCA_003012365.1 of Medauroidea extradentata. NCBI lineage: Eukaryota > Metazoa > Arthropoda > Insecta > Phasmatodea > Phasmatidae > Medauroidea > Medauroidea extradentata. The sequence continues at coordinate 65,165 of PNEQ01097328.1, forward strand.
AGTAACTGACCATGGTAGTAACAGAAGCGACAGGACATGGTTTTTATCGTACTCATTTTCTCGCTTGCTGTCGGAATTCGTGGATGTTTGGTTATTACGAAATTTAGTAGGTCCTATTTAATAATCTATGAGGAAATTAATACGTAAGAAATGTAACTTTTACGATTCATTAATACATAATTAAGAAACAAACAAATCGTAGTATTTCTTGAATGCTTGTTTAAACCAATGTTTCAAATTCCGTGTGGCTTTGTTTAGACGCCTGTACGCCCCAAGTGCTTGTAATTAACGCCGTTCATAAGTATTTTTATTTTGCTTTTGAGAGAGTTAGTTATTAACTGATGATGTACATTCGAATAGTCTCGTTTACCATTACAAAATATTTAATTAATATACAGTATTAAAATTTCAGTGTCTCAAGTATTTTTAAGTGGTTATAGAAAACAATGACTGGAATACACGTGGTATTGTTTATATTTGTGTACGGCCCGAAAGCTGGTACGATAACAATAAATAAACTTCCGTTGTCGCTTTAGTTATAATTATTTATTCTTTGACAATGTTGCAGAAACAATCCAGAGAGTAGGTGTATCTACAACCAAGCTGATCTGTTGTCCCTAGTTTAAAAGAAGTGTGGTAACTAAAACAATAATTTCCTTCCTGTGTATACAACGCCTCTGAGGCTGACTAGGAGAGGTAATACTGCGGTGGTTAGACATTGCCTTCCACAATTTAGGAATGAGGGGACAACACAAAACTCAGTCCTGACTCCAGAGAGGCAACTGTAAATTAATCCGTCATTTGAGAAACCACATAAGTAGAGATAAACTTGACTGTTTGCTGGGTTTCAACGCACCTTCAGCTTGCGACAAGATTACTGGCTTTCGCTTGTACGTGGAGCTGTTACCCTATTTGACTGAGCCAATAAGAATATCGTTATTGTAACATTTGATGCCTGTTATTGGTCTGTGTCAGAAGTACATCACCCAGTCACATGAGTTGCAATTTACTACATCGTTTTCAAGGACATGTTGGCACAAAACATTTTCGCGATATACAATCATGTCAAATTATCTAACAAAATGAATTGAGGATTTTATAAATTTGTACAGAGATAATACACGTATTATTAAATCACATTAAGCGTCATTTGCGCGTGTAGCACTTGAGTAATGCTATATTTAATTATATACCTCTGTACAAAATTATAAAACCCACAACTCGTTTCGGTAGAAAAATGACGTGCTGTTTCTCATGTAACTGAGTCGATATCGACCACCCCGGCCGGGAATCGAACCCGGGACCTCTGCCACAGCAACCAAAACTGTAACCACTGAGCTAAGCGGTCGGGCGATGGCTACATTTACAGAATGTGGTTCAATTGACACGGCAATTCAATGACGTTATAAAGCTTGTCTGATCATGAATGCACTTGCATAGCGAAGCACGCACCGCAATGTGGTTCATGTATGTGTTTCATGTCGTTACTCAGCGAATGTTTTCTGCCAGTTTATCAGTTCATGCTCTTCATTTTTGGCGTATTGTCATCATCCACTCAAACAAACGCTTACTGTCAACTTACATGTGACAGGGAGGATGTACGAGATTAGTGAGTTTCACAGCTACATCACTAATGGCCTGTCTCGCCGATCACCGTATCAACCAATTACAGATAACAGAAATCCCGTGTATTCATGTAAAATCCATTCGATAAGATAATAAATGAAGACGAACCAACACTGGTACAGAGCATAGCCCGAATGTTACGCCAAGAAAGTTTTGACTAATACAAATACAAACTCGAACACCCACTGTAATGTATAGTGAATTATAATTATGTTTCTCAAAAAGACGAGAAAGAACACAGAATTATGTATTTCAACAGTTGAATACGAGGATGTCGTGTGATTTACTTTTAGCGTATACATATTTGTATGACTCTATTTGACAAAATGAACAACCGAAAAATTTTCAAGCGTGCTGTAATATAATCTCTACTCATACTCTTTCATGCATAAACGTTTTAAACAAGTCTAACACATAACGAAATTGTTTTAAAAAATTAAACCCCAGTAAAAATATCTCAGTATGAATACGTATTAGGTAGAGCCACGACTTTGTCGCGAAAAGATTTTTGCCCCACTTTGTTTCAGTGTCCCACGTGCACATCGGCAGCTTTGCTTCATGGTTACTGGCAGCGTGCTTTGTTCAGACAAGTCTCACATTTGACTGCACCAATCAGAACAATAATATTGTGACTCCGTACGTCTGTAATTTACCAAGGCAAGCGAGAGTAAAATCATCCAATCACAGACGATGTAGCAGAGCTGCAGATGTGCTAAACCCGCATTTAAACCAAATGTTTGCAAAAGTCTGTTCGCTATAAAAACGTGGCTATAGTAATTGGAGATGAAGATTTTCATATACACACAGCATTAAGTGGCGTGTCCAGAGAGGTTATGCATTTCACGTCATTAACCGTTACGCGCGGACATATACGAATTTGCTGAAAATACACATTCAGCAGGGCAATTTTGAGTGCTCACGTTATCCCGAACTGCCTATAACAGGTTACGTAGAGATGTAAAAATTAACGTGATCGGTCACCCGTAGCCAATAGCGTCCAAAAATATTTGTGAACTCGAGAAGACAATAGCTGATCACTGACTGATCACTGACACCGATATGTGGGCCTTCGTTTAGTAACCGTTATTATTATCACCTCAGTGACTTCTTGGAGGTATCAGCAGATATATGCCTTCACGTTCACTTTACTTTAACTTATTCATAAGCAGGAAACACCTTGACAAACGTACTTGAACGAGCCCTATCACTGTCGTTCCACTTTGTACTTACGTTCACTTTCACGTAACGAAAGTCTTGTCGGTGTCAATCTTTTAAGTTAAAGTGATACGTGAAGTTATGCCACGTGATCGCCTAGGCCAATCACATTTCGGATCAGTTAATGTATTCTATTGTCATGTTATCTATGAATTTATTTCAAGACTGTCTCATGCCGTTTTCCAATGCCTGCTTGCAGCTTACATGAAGGATCGTAATATGGCACCTCAGTTGATTATGTGTTACGTACACGTGAATGTGATAAAGTGGTAAGTGATACGTGAACGTGAAGTCATCGTAATCCCAGCCTTACGGGCCAACTGTAAAATTGACACGATCTTATGATAGCTAGGATTTTAGCATGTGCCCAAAAGACTACGCGAATTTTTCAGGTCCGTAGTCATACGCAGTGAGTTTGGAGCAGCGGTGGAGTGCAAATCCGGGTGATACGGGAGTACTCTGAGAAAACATGGCTGTCGACGACAACGTCCGCCACGTTTTCTAGTTCTTTTTGGTTCACTAAAGTCCCCGCTGGAACACGACCATAGAGTTATGTGAGGTAGCCACGTTGAAGTAATACAGTAACTTCGCAGAGGAACCATATGAACCACTAAACATAGTTGCCAAACTTATAAGCGGACTTTGTTTGTTTAAGGGCTTGTTCCTTACTTTTTTTCAGACTGGTGCCAATAACTCAAATATTTTTTTAAACCAAAAGCTTTGAAAATATTTGAGACAATGTGCAGTCACATGATGCACAATACTGTGGATGCGTTTTTTTTTAAAATAATGTAACATTCATCAGGAAAAAATATTTTACTACATTTTGGCTTTTTTTTTTTTTTTTTCACGACAAACACGTCGGTACTTGTGTGACGAAATCTGAAACACCGTTCAGTACATTGCTGCAATAAAATTCAGCTATAAATTAGCACATATTAGTGTCAAAACTGTGGAGCAAAATTTTGATATGTGTGTTAGGTATAGTAATAAAAAAATATTTCGAAATCACTGCAAAACTAAACAGCAAGCCCTTGAGGTTAATTACACTACAGGCTAGAAATACATTTTTTTCTCGTGGGAAAGTTTGGCACGAGGAATAATTCTGCCGCTAGTTGTGCAGTTATCGCTAGCGGGTTCAGTAACATACGAAACCGTAGTAAAATTGAATTTAACTAGACTTGTAAAGAGGGAAGACATTTAATTTTAAAATGAAAAAACAAAACTAATTTTTGCTTTCAAATTATCAACTTCATGTATAGCTTAAAATGCATGAAAGCTGTATGATAGGTCAGTCTACTTCTCTTACCGACACCAGCGCTCAAGTGGCAGAAATTTTCCCTGTGCCAAACTTTCAACATTTATCTTTCTAACATGCAGAAGATTTAACCTTGGCTTGAATTCCCGCCATCTTATAAGCCTGGGGCTTCAGTGGCGGAATGGTCAGACAATTCGCCTGCCACCAAGGCGATCCGGGTTTGGTTCCCGGTGGGGTCGACCCCCGGATTTTCGCATGTGGGAATCGTGGCGGACGATGCCACTGGTCGGCGGGTTTTCTCGGGGATCTCCCCTTCATTCTGGCGTGGCTATATACTCACCAGCGCTAAAGCCTCGATGTTGAGCGCTGACCAAAAATTTCTCAATCCTAAGGGTGTTCAAGTGCAATAAAATCACAATTTTATATTTTATATATTTTTGAAATATTGTTAGTTTTGTAGACGATACATGTGAGTGCAGTTTCCTCTTACGAAACAATTTTAGTTTTCTCATAATGATTCGTCAAATTCAAAATTGGCATGTTCTGCTGCCATGCAAATAGTGAAAACCAACTAACCTTCTTAAACAAAATAATTAACTGTGAACTTACATCCCATGAGCTATACAATTAAACATTAAAAAAACTACAACGTAACATTTTAAATTAAAAAAACCGCAAAGTTACAGAAAAATTGCAAATTCAGCAATTTTTTTTACAATACAAAAACAGTTCGCGGTATTTTTCCAAATGTTTTATAGCGTCCCATAGTATGTTATTTCACTGTGAATTATCTCACGTACGTAAGTTAATTGGTTTTCACTATTTGCATGGCAGCAGAATATGCCAATTTTGACTTTGACGCACCGTTATTAGAAAACTACGCTAGGTAAAATTGTTTCGTAAAAGGAAACTGCACTCACAAGTATCGTCTACAAACTGACACTATGTCATATAAATATAAATGTATGACTTTATCGCACTTGAACACCCTTAAAATCGTGACTAACTAGCATGCGTTTGGTATCAACTTGGCTAAACCCTGGTGATGGAGGAAAACGTTATCACGCGACTGAAGTAAACATACCTAACTAGAGGGTTACTGCTCGTAAATTACTTTTGTATGCTCAATGTTCAAATACAGGTACAGGAATGCCGTCTCGGCTGGCCACACTATAGCAAGCAATCATTTTCCCGTTTCACTCATCAGCACTCGCTCATTTATGTTTCAGTTCTTTTAACGTTGCTCGGTGAAACTTGAAGGTGATGAGATCTCTCCTAGCTCACTATATGGACATGATGGCTGACTGTGTCCATAAATAGAGATGTTCCAAGGCTCAAGTCATCACCGACACACGAGCGTGGCTAATGTATAAGTGTACGTTTTAACCTCGTGCTGGGTTAAGGCAACTGTAGGCATGTAGTGCTTCACATGACTCCCTAGATAGGCATGAACGATAGAGCGCGCGGTTCCCTACCGGCACTTGAAATACTTTGCAGCGACTTGCGAGTATTCTTTTATGACGAAACTAATTAACGCTCATCAAAGTGGTTCGTCTACGAAAAGAACACACACTCCAAAGTATGACGCTATAAGTTCAAAAATTCGGTACGCTTGTTTTAAGGCCATGATCTTTCATTTATTTCAAACAATTGCAAATAACTTAAATGTGTTTTAACCAAATGCTTTGAAAAAAAATTGAGAGTGTTTACAGTCATGGATGCACAATTTCGCCAGAGTATTTCTTAAAATAATGTATCGTTTGCTAGAAAAAATTATTTTTCTTAATTTTGGCTTATTTTGACCACAAAATATATGCTATTTCAGGGGCCAAAATCTAAAAATCAGTTTGGTGTTTTGCAATAGAAAATTCATATACACGCGATGATATATAAGTGTTAAAACCGCCAGAATGAATTTTTGATATATGTATTAGTTTGCGTTAAAAAATATATATATTTTCAAAACTCCTGCAAAACTGAAGAGCGAGGCCTTAAGAATGATTTTCGGGCCTCCCAAAATGTCTAAAATCGGCTTTTTCAGACTGCCGTAACTGGGAATATATAAACAATAATCGAAAAAACGTACAGTTAGAAGCACGCGTTGGACTTTAAATTATATTTCCCACAAATAAAATGATACGGTAACTGCTGAAAGTTTCGTAGGAAAATGAAAACTGGTAAAGCTCTGCGCGCCAGTTGAGTGGCTTGCACGTAGAAAGGAGACTGGGTTACACACGCCGGCCGGCGGCGACCTTGCGAATTATCGATTTTGTGCCTCACACACAAACATAGCCTATATAGGGAACCACCTTAAGGGGTATTGATCCCTACCACCTTGGATTTATCTGTTTTTTTCTCAATAACTTCTGTTCCAGTCGATGTATCAAAATGTTTGTGGCGACAGGGCATAGATACAAACTTATTCGATTTTCTGTAATTGCTGGAGTAATAATATATTCATTATTTTGCAACGGGAAACAGCTGGAAAGGAAAAATTGCTTTATTTACGGGAGCGACTACAGAAGCCGCAACATTAACATAAACAATGCCACGTGGATTCCAAAAAGTGAATGAAACAATGAACTATGCCTTGTCAGCGTGAAAAAAGCAAAACAATGTGTATATTCCCTGATTTATAAGAAAAACCGTAAAGCCGATCTGACAGGGATCAATCCCCCTTAAGAGGCTGACCCACCTGACGCATGAACGGTGTTGTAGCGAACCCCGCCTATTATTTTCTAGGTGAAACAACTAAACTTTATCACAATATGTTTATTTACGAAAAGAACACACGGTTAAAACTTAGGCTTTTAGTATTGTAAAAATGCATAGGAACATACGTTTGTGACACCTCAAAATGACTAAAACCTACTTTATTTAGACAGCTGTAACTGGGAAAAGACCACCCGGATTTGTAAAACACAACGTCGGAAGCATGTGTTGGACTTAACTACGAACTTTCCACAAATAAAATTGTATGGCTGCAGCATAGATCTCATAGGAAAAATAGTAGTATGAAAACATTGCACGCCAGTTTGGCGTGTTGCGAATATAAACGATGCTTGTTATCGTCGAGTGTAGAAAGTTGAACATTATCACTTTACTGTCTCCGCGCATCAAACACCGAAAATTACATCTTGTGTATAGTCCTTTTAAAATGCCGCTTACGAGCATATATTCAATGTAGTATCACCTCACACGGAAGCCAGTAAACTGGCTTGCAAAAACTTACTATTGTTCTTTTAACTACTTGAGTTAACAATGGTTACCATATTATATTACGCGTTGGAAGTATTCTGTACTAAGGTCGTAGGCATGTTTCTATAGTTGTGTCTTTCGAGTATGGTTGGTTTTTTCTCATATAAGGTAGACTTGAACATTTGTTTCTAGCCTTTTCGACGGACTGAAAACCATGTTTCTCGTAAGTAGAATCCTGAATAATTCACTGACTTCCAAGAATATATTTGTACTCAGGCAGGCAACAGCTTCTCATTGGCTGTTCTCGACACAGTGCACTTGCGTAGAGACCTGAAAATGTCACGTTGTCTTTTAGGCGCAAGCTATAATTCCAGTAACTATAGGTCTGCATCACGTTTATAATTGGACGTTGACTTACTCGACACTTCCTGGAAATGGCTGAGCTAAAAATATAACTGAATACAGGCACATTTCACAGTGTCAGCGAGCAGCTAATAAACAGCTGTTGTCTGCACAATTTCACACATATTCTGGGAGACTAGCCTACAACTCAGTGAACCAGTGAATTTTTCCCGTCTCTCCGCGTGAATAAACCTGTATGTAGGTGATTCTTTATTATTAAGGCTAGGTTTCAGTCGCCATATTGAATTGTATTATTTTTCACTTTTTTGGAATTCTAAGAAGAAAATTGTTAGATATGTGATTATACCTCAAATTCTATTTACATTTCGCTACAGTACAGACCTTGCAATTTAGCTGCAAACTTACAATTACGCCGCAATTTGTCGGGTAAATTTTTATATTCATAATTTACCCGACAAATTGCGGCTAAATCGCAAGGTCTGTACTGTAGCGAAATGTAAATAGAATTTGAGGTATAATCACATATCTAACAATTTTCTTCTCAGAATTCCAAAAAAGTGAAAAATAATTCAATTCAATATGGCGACTGAAACCGAGCCTTAACTGAGCGCTCTCCAGGAGTAATAAATAAATAATAATAAATAAAAATTATTATTATAGTTAACAAGCCCCTGCAAGTTGATGTAAAAAAACACAACGTATCATTCCTAGGGAACAGTTTTTGCTAATATTAACAGTATATATTTTGCCGTAGTGAAGAATATCTAATGAAATATTCGTGATGCCAAGGTTTAGTTCATTTAATCGCTGTGCAATAGATTACGTTCAAAGAATGCGTTTTTATTGCACAATATTCGCACCCGTATATGTCGAATATAATGTATGATTTCAGCTTTAAATTTGTTCCGTTCTGACGAGTAAATTATTACATTTTTTGCTAAGAGGACGTGATAGATAATTCAACTGTACAGATATTTTTTTTATAGAAAATCGCAGATTTCCATTGGCGTACGTGAAAAATAAAATCTGCGACCCCAGTAAACAGATTTAATGTCGCAAGTATTTTCCTCTTGTTTCGTATTCGTAGGACTAAATCTCCGACGCCTAAATTCCGTAAATTTAAATTCGGCGCACGTATCACGGTAAACAAATTTTTGTCTATGGCAGAATATTGTTGACTAAAATTGCTCTTCTTTAGTACTGAATTTCCATAAACATAGAGTTTTCAGTTAACGGTTTCAGACTTATTATGTGACGTATGCTCCCTGATGTTTACGCCGGTTATTTGTGTACGTCACTTTAAATATGAATGGGTAATTAATTGCAAGTTTTTCTATAATATTATTGCAGACGTACTTTCTTATCTTTGCCTTTTTTCGTGCAACAAAGAAAAATTATATATTTAATTATGTACAATTCAAAGTAAATATGCGTCAAAGAAAATTTCTGTTAAAAAAAGTAATGACAACCACAATTCTGTTATGAAAGTAGTTTAATGGAAATTTTTACGATAAATACGATGCAATATGATTTTATAATAAGTAGTTGTATTATTTTTAACACAAGATATCTATGTTTGAAAACTTGTTATCTTTGCTATATAGAGTATAAAATTCTTCCGAGTGTAAATATTTCGGAGAAAAAAAACAACGTTAGAAATATGCTTTAAATTTTTTCTTTTACAATTAAACATCTCAAATATTTTTTCTTCACTAAGTGAAGTTAAAGTTGTTCTTCACTGTGTACAGCGATTAATTTTCAAGTGTTACCACATTTCTTGCAGAAAGTCTTATATTTGTGCCAGTTATATGCTCACTCGGCTCACGAATACTTGAGGCGCTTAAGAAAGTTCACGAGGGTAGGGTAGGTCAGCCAAAATTTCAAGTTTTTGGTGTTTGACATTTTACCCCTGGTAAGTTTACCCGTGTTTGAAATTTGAACTGTTTGCCTCTTGGTCAACTACTTAAACTAACATTTTAATATAATATGTGCAAGTAATTCACTGTGAACATAACATTTAACAAAATACTTATAATTTAGAAAATATGTATTTTTTTTATTCCCGTCATTTAAAATCCTTAAATAGGAATGCAGATTCTGATAATTTACAACATTTTGTTGCCCTACTCCAATGAGTGAATTTTCATAAACTTTCTAATTATGTTTTGCTGCCATGCAAATAGTGAAAACCAATAGACTTACGTAAGTGAAATAATTCACGATGAAATAACATGTCATGGGTTACGTAAGTAAACATTTAAAAAATATCCCATGAACTATTTTTATATTTAAAAAAAATGTTGAATTCGTAATTTTTTCTGTACTATTTAAATGTTTTTAAAAAATTCAAAATATTACGTTTTCAATTTTTAAATGTTTTACTGCAGAGCTCATGGGACGTTGGTTCACAGTGAATTGTTTTATTTAAGTAGGTCAATTCGTTTTCGCTATTTGCATGGCAGCGTAATTAGCAAATGTTGACTTGACGCACCGTTGTGAGAAAACTATGAGAGCTATAATTGTTTTGTAAGATGATACTGTACTCACAAATATCGTCTACAAAACTAACACTATTTAAATATATATATATAAAATTGTGTTTATCGCACTTGAACACCCTTAAAGCTGATGTGCTGTAAAGAATCACCTCGTCCTCACTGTATAACGTGACTGGACCCGACCTTACCTAGGGAATGTCGCAGGGCTGACCTGCATGGAATAGCCGCGGACACAGACACCTCGGACATCTTGACTCGTATCTCGCTGAAGACACCGCCTTTGTCGTGTCCGCCTATCCTAACATTTATCTCTCTTTCTTTCTCAGCTGTCCCTCCCTTATACCTCGCGTAAAACTGTCTAGCTTTACCTTTCCCTTCTCTATCGGACAAACCGAAAACTGCTGACTGCAGC
>PNEQ01097333.1:0-23641 GCA_003012365.1 Medauroidea extradentata
TGAGAATCTGGCTCTAGCTGATAGATCGGGCGCTGCAGATAATCCCTGTCAGTTTTGGTAACATGAGTTGCCACTTCTTGTCCTCTCATAACTGCTCCTGCTCCGCGTTCACTCAACGTACTGGGGATAGAAGCAACATATCTCCACAAGCAGTGGTCCTGTTTTCGTCGGGTAAAAAATTGAAATTATTTAGTTTTAACTGCTGTTTTTACAGGATAACAGTTATTCCAGATATGTTCAGATTGCAACATGCTATACAGCATGGTAAGGAACAAGTCTAAGACATGGTTTTATGTGTTATTCATGCTGCATTACTCTACTACAATTAACTAAATCATTTAAAAAAAGCTCATTTTCTAGATTTTTTTCTTAACAAAGTTAAAAGATTTTTATATACGTCAAATGTCTTAGACAATTATACGACTTTACGACACCTATTTCCGAAAACGGTATACTTTAACTTCATTCGTTCCCTCAATAATGTTCAATAACGGTACACATGTTTCTCGCTGTTTAGCATACCGTACCGAGCACCCTTAATACGGAAACATGCAAAATATGACTAACAATCCATTACGCAAAAACTATGCGAGATAAAAAAATTTCATAAGAGGAAAATTTAGTCACATTTCGTGTCTAAATAAGAAAAAAGAAATATCTGGTACAAATAAAAAAATGGTGACGAAAATTGCGGTAGACCGCACCTTTGAAGTATACTATATGGCTAGAGCCCACGATTTTTGGCGAAAAGAATTCTGCAACAATTTGTTTCAATGCCTTATGTGCACATATGCAGCTCTGCTTCGTGGTCAGCAATTGGCTGTTGTAAATTCTCAGCGTCTCGTGGTTTTACCCGCAAATCACAGACGTCTGGTGTCGCAGTAACCTTGTTCCTGTTGGCACAGTCAAATGAGCCACGCCTACATTTTGCCAATACTCAAGAAGCAGAGCTGCATTTGTGCACACAAGGTATTGAAACAAATTGTTGCAGAATTCTTTTCACCAAAAATCGTGGGCTCTATATATGGCAGCAGTTAACATTTGAATTAGATTTCCCTTTCCTCTCAATTCAGCAATTTCGGTAATTACAATTTAACAAATTCATATGGATATAAAAATATGTAGCCATGCCCTCAAACACAAAATATTATTACACTAAGAAACTGTACAAAAATTTATTTTTAAAAAATTAAATAACTTTTTAAAAAATAGTACATGAACATTATCTAACAAAGTGTTTATAAGTTACAACAAAATTTCTTGATTTTTATAGTTGGGTAACACGTTAATTGCAGTATTGTAAATGAAATAAGTTTAAGAGAGCAATGAATCACCAATTATAATTTAACTCATATACATATATAATTAAACACATTGTAAACATTTAAAATTTTCATCATTGTAATATAAAAAAGTCGCATTATTATTTTCATTATTATTGACATTATTATTAATATTATTATATATTCATGTTCCAAAATATCACTATGTTAAGCAGCTTAGATTTAATTTTACTTCTGTGATCAGACATTATTAATCCAACATTAGATAACACCCTTTCTGAAGGAACTGATGTTGCTGAGACATATAAGTACGTATTTAAAAGCAATGTCAAAGAATTTAGGCATGTTTTTTCTGCAGTACTCTACTGGACAATTCATATGTACACAAGGAACATCCAAATACTGTCTAAGTACAAAAACAGCATTATTAAACGAGGTAGTTGTATTTTTCAAATCCAGCAGTATAGTATCAAGAATGTCCCAAAGTTCACAGTCGGTGACATTTCTGGCATGAAAGTATTATTACTAAAATGTTAACACTTTTTTGCATAATTTGCCAAAGGAAGATGTTGGCCACATGTTTCAAATGTATAGCCACACATCTGATATTTTTTTCCTGCTCATTTCGGACAAATAACTCTAATCTTATTTAATAACTAAATCTTGAAATATTATGGAATATATTTATTAAATCCTTCAATTTTTTTGCAGTAAATACAGTAAGATTACAATATATACAGTTAACTAGCAAGAGCAAAAATGTAGTTACTACACAGTGCAGTCGTCACTGAACTAAATGAAAAATAGTTGTTAAGTAGTAAGACACAAGATGTGACTGAAAACATTCGAAAGGAAAAGCAACTGAAAGCAGTCGATGTGAAGATATATGGGCCGGGAAGGAGGGAGGGGAAGGTAGTTGTCCAGTGTGGTAGAGACAGACAAAAGTACAGAGCCCATCATCAAGCAAGTTCCACCCTCTCACAAAGGCTGCTGTTTACGGCCATCGTAAAATTTATGGCAGGGAAGGAAGGCACTTCCTGGCCTTTCATGAATAGTCCCTTTGTTCAAGGTAAAGGACCCAGGCAGGCTACACTGAAAGACAGTAAACGACTAAATTCAGTCGAATATTTTTTCGTAGTAGTCGGAAGGACCGGTAGTGGATTACTATCGACTTAATCGATAGCGAATACTCGATAGTACCCATCACTCCGGACCCTACGTCTGTTTGTACGACTATTTTCAAATTTTATTGGTTAAGATTTTCTAGTTATATTTTTACTGTCTCATAATTACTCTAAACTACACCTAGAGATGATGCTATATCGCGGGAAAACTTGACTGTTTGTTGGATTTCAATGCACGTTCAGCTTACCAGAAGATACTGTCTTTAGCTTGTACTTGGAGCTGTTACCCTATTTGACTGAACCAATAATAATCCTGATATCGTAATACTTACTTGATGCCTGTTATTGGTCGGCAGACAGCTACGTTGTGGCAAGAAAACTACAGTGTTTTCAAGGGTATGTTGGCACAAAACATTTTCACGATATACCATCATTAGTGACCTCTGTTTTTCTCGAAAAGAATTTTGCCTCACTTTGTTTCGGAACCTTACGCGCACATCCACAGTTCTGCTTCGTGGTCAGTGATGGCCGATGGGATATTTTAACTCTCGCGAGCCTTGGGATTCTACCGGCAAATCACAGACGCGTGTTGTTGCAGGAGCTTTATTGTAATTGGCTCAGTCAAATGAGACACTGCTCTTCACATAGACACGCTGCCAATGACCATGAAGCAGAATTGCAAATGTGCACGTAAGGCACTGAAACAAAGTGTGAAAAATTCTTTTCGCAAAATTTAGGGGCGCCTAACCATCATCTCTAACAATACCTACAGTTCTAAAGAAGGCAAAATCGGAAATTGTAATGAAGTCGATCTCAATGTAAATTCCAACAGGAAACAATCGACAGTAGCATAATTATAGTTTAAAGGAATGGTATCAGAATACTTTTGAATGAATATCATATTCAAGGTTAAAATAACAAACATTAAAAAATATGTGATACACTGTAGGTGCCTATCAGCTTTGGAGCAGTGAGAATGTTTTCACAGTTGTTTAGAGTATCTGGTAAACATGAGTGACACGGAAGATAAGTAAGCCACCAAAAAATGGTGTTTTCTTCGAATAGGACGAATGAGTTGTTGAAAAAAAACTGTACTTCTGAACTTAACATGTGTTCATTTAGCTACAGTAGTTATTTTCCATATAATTTTTGTAAGCAATAACGTTTTGTCAATAAAAATTCTACTTGAAGAGCACATAATCGGCGAATAAAATAAACTTCAGTACGCATTCATGTGTTTATTTGCAAAATTATAGCATGTACGGCTATTTGCTTCTATGTACGACTATTTTTAGTCTTCCGTACGACTTCTGGAATGTTGCCATCTGGCAACACTGGCTGCTGTTCACCACGTTGCGCGTACACTCGTCAACAGCACGGTCGTGCCTGGCCGGGAGACGGGTGGCACGCCCTACCCTCCCCCTCCAAAAATATTTAGGTGGCTTGCTCCCTCTCCCCAAAGGAAAGTATTTAAAAAATATATATTTAATAAGAACATCAGTATTACTACCAGCGATATATTCAAAGTTTCTGTATGAAAACTGCTAAAATAGACCTCATTTGCACCTCAAAATAAATTTTCCTTTTTCTCTTCCTCTCAAGTTGGTTAAAATTTATGATAGGTTTATTAGTCATTTGGCATATTTATCACCCCCACCCACACGCAATTGGTCGAAAGCATTTCAAAAACAAAAATAAATGTAAGTATACACTGAACCGTTATCCAGGCACGGATACAGAGATGAGTTCTAACAGAAAATAGAAAGGATGATTTTTACAAAAAATTTCAACGTGATACCAAGAGCGTCTACATTCTCTACTACAAATAAACCTATGTCATTCTGTGTATTGTAAACCTATTTTATTTTAAGGGAGCGACCTTCGTACCATTCTCTCGCCCGTCCCATTCCAAAAAACACCCCTAACCACCTGACCTTATATCCGTCCCTGACAATTTTCTATATGAGCGCTCGCCACTGTAGCTAATGTTAGCTGAGTCTGAAGAAAGTTCACGACAGAACACAAAGAAAATCCAGTACAAGCTGTTGTTTCAACATATGTACATTGTTACCGTGCTCGTCAGTTCCCTAGTGCTGCTGCCTAGACTGTAAACTGATCCGCAGCGCAGCGATAACCGCACGCCGATTACGGAAGCTGCCGACAGCATACACGCAGGCCTGAAAACATTGGGCACTCGACTCGAAAAGGAATTCGCATTACCCATTTCAACTTGATTGTTGGTCTTTATTTGTGTTTACCAAACGGAAGTTCCAAAAATTTTACCTCGCGGTGTGCATATGACAACTGACCTACAAACATCGAATCATCTCGTAAAAGTCCCGCAAACTATTTTTTAAAAATGTGGACAGTTACATAAGTGTTCTAAGGTTAGGTTTTTGTACCTACTTTACGAAGGAAGAACTCGGCTTATGGAATCACCTTCCTGTTCTGTGTGTATGTATTCTTTGGTATGAGTTGGTGTGTGTATGTGTGTCAGCGTGTGTGTCCCTCTCCCTGAAAACTTCTACACCCATGGAATGAAACCCATTAAAAACTAGGTACACACATAATACTTAGTAATCTGACTTGCCAAAATGTGTATTTAATTTTTTGCCGTGTTCATATTTTCAAAATGGCCGCCATCTTAACATTCTTTTCACTTTACTGGATATCTAAGGAATTTATTTTTATAATTTCATCAAACTCGGCTAGAGGACTTAAATTTTACGTATTTAGTTCATGCTGTGTTTGTATTTTAAAAATGCCGGCAATTTTTTATATTTTTACCATAATGTTACAAGTTGGGGCTAGGTACGCTGAGGTAAGTAGGTCTTTGATAAAAAAAATAAAAAAAAAATAAACCTAAACTAATTAATTCACAATTATCTACACCAAAATAATCTCTGGATGTCACCAACGATTAATAACTATTAAACAAAACATCAAACAACACAAATAACTACTATTTACATAAACGATATAAAATCTAAATAATAAACTCGCAGTCCTCTATACAAGTTCTCTGTACATGAAATGTCTCACCATTCACAAACGGTGGACTCTCTGTCCTAACTAACAACATACCGACAGTCCTCTTGAGGCCCCGAAACTCCTTCGTCCCATTACTCGTTGCCGCAGACAATTTCGCTGAACACTCTTGAACTCTTCTCGTAACCAGTCACTATCGCCACAACTCACACCATAAGCCTGCCGGCCAAAACTCTTCTGTCTCTGCTGCAGTTCTCTTGTATACCCTCAATCCAAAGTCTAGAATTCTTGCGGCAGTTTTAATCTCAAAGCTCCTAGAAGGATGTCGTATCTGGGTCAAGCACCATCCTGCAGGGGAGAGTACACACAGGAATACTCTAGACCATGATATCTGCTGTCATACGATTTTTTATACGAATCCCGAGGTAGACATGCAGGTGGCCGCCTCCGCATGTCACAAAAGGGCAATGTGAGCAGCACAATGTTCGCCGAGATTCCTTTATTCTTACCGCTGCTATATCAGCTTACACTTCTCGCACGATATCGCGGCGTGCAGGGAGTTGCTGTGGCACCACACAAGGTAACACGAACCGTACAATGCAGTCGAAGGTCCCTTAGCTCTGCCGCCACTGTATCTTCTTACGCTTCTCAGCAAGATAGTCGCGGCTTGCAACAATAATGACTTACCTGAGGAAGTGTTTTTCCGAATTTCATCAAACTTAGTACACACATACTACTTACAAAACTAACGTGACTTCTGTGTACTTCCGTCATCATGTGTTCATAGTTTCATAAATGCTACTATTTATTAATTTTTTTGCTTAATGTTACATATATGAAGAAATATGTTTCCGAATTTCATAAATATTGGTACACTTATAAAACAAACTAAACTGACTTGACTTTAGTGCTTTTATTTCATCCTGTTTTCAAGCATTCAAAATGGTAAGGTAATGTAAAGTTGATGTTGTTGGCCCATGTTATGTTAAATAATATATCCTTCGATTTCGAAGATTTCACGTCATGAATACATGGTTTCTAATACATCTAATGTCAAGAACGGCAGGACCTAAACAAAACAAATTTGATATTTATAATACTTTATTATTCAACGTCTTGATTTAACTTGTTTTTATTGTCAAAGGTCCACCATGTTAGTAGATAACACGATAGTAAATTAGTATATTATTTCATATTTTTAGGTGTACATTAATGATTTTGACTTTTAGAAATAATTTGCACCTACGTTTAGGAAAGGAGGCATATTAGTTACCGCTTGTAACATGTTATTGTATGTTCTGCACAATAAGGTACAGCTATACCTTTGATAGTATACTTTTGGAATTTATGTTTATGCCAAAAATAAACAACATAAAAATCCAATAGGCAGCTTTAATAAAAAGAGAACAATATTGGACACAGAAATATTTACATGGCGACAATATATGTTGTTCTGCACGTACGGTAGTGTACGCTACAATTGTTGGAAGTGTCGTTAGTGGTTGTAATTCAAGTACTAACTCTCTGTAAAAATTATGTCAAAGAGCTACACTAGTTAAGTTTAGAATAATGTTGTTCTTCTTTTAGTTTTTATAAATGTGCATCAGACTGTAAGTCAGTATATTTTACCTTTTAAAATTGTGAATCAGACTAGATAGACTAATGTACAATAAACAGGTCCTTCCCCCCTTCCTTTTCGCAACACACACGTGTTTGTGTGTTTTTTGACTGTAGCTAATCTCCGTCATTCATTATGTTTTTACTGTCTCACGCTTTATTTCCTGAAATTATTTATTGTTTTATTCTTGCATTCTTGGTTTTTCTTTCTAGACTATTTTTTTTGCTTCACACTTAGTAGTCTGGGTCCACATATAGATGCGGTTTTGTGTCCATTGTATTTGTCTAAAAATCTCGGCTAGGCCTGTTTCCTTTCTCCCCTCCCTAAAATGTTTTTGTCATTTTTCTATACTGATTTCCAACTACCACCACAGTTTAATAAACATATTTATCGTTTATTTATGTCCCATGACAATTTCCCGACTGCTGTAGGCAACAACGTGAGTAACCCGAGCGCCATCACCTAGTCGCGTTTCTGATCGGGATCCGAGCACGTCCGACATTAACCGTAGTTTTCATTACCGTGTTAATATTTTTATTTGTACTAAATATTCTTTCTCTTGTTTTAGACACAAAATGTGGCTACATTTTGCTCTTATGAAATTTTTTTTTATCTCATATAGTTTTCGCGTTATGTTTTGTTAATGTCAAAATTTGCATGTTTCCGTTTTAAGGACTACACCAAAACCAACCGACATACCAAACTGGAAAAATTCACAGTGGATAAAGACTGTCGCAGTTAGAACGTCACGTACATAAAAACAAAGAATAAAAACTTTTTTGTATTGAAATAAAAATGCTGAAATTTAAAAGAAAAATTTTAAAAATTCAATATTTTTTTAAAAATACAAAAATATTTTATTTTGTGGTTTAACATAGCTGAACTTGTAGCCTACAGCGTAGTTATTCACTGAGAATTTTTTCAGTATTGTGAGTTTGTTTTAGTGACGTCCTTAAAAAAAAGGAACATGCAAATTTTGGCTGTAAACTACGAGAAAACTACGAGAGATAAAATATTTTTCTAAGAGCAAAATTTAGCCACGTTTTGTGTCTAAAACAAGAAAATAAATATCTGGTAAAATATAAAAATATAAACATAGTGATGAAAATTATTGCAGACCGTGCCAACTCAGGCGAGGTTCGTGGACGCGTCAAGCGGCGCGACAGCTCGGACGTGCCGTGTTGCGTGGGAGAAATAAAAAAATGCGACGCGGCGCGTCCTTCCCGTAGCCCGCAACTCGTCGCCGATAAGGACCCCGTATTTTTTTCACGTCGACGCAGCGGGCCGCGTGGTTTATTTATTACCGGCAACAACTGAGCGCCTTGCGTCACCTGTCGACATCTAGGGCCAGGGTCGTTTAGCAGAACCTGTCAGGGTTACAGCAGTTGGTACTTACGGCTGTTCAAGTGCGATAAATTCGTAATTTTATATTTGTATGAAATCATGCAAGTTTTGTAGATGATACTTGTGAGTATAGTTTACTCTTACCAAACAATTTTACCTCTCATAGTTTTCTCATAGCGGTGCGTCAAAGACAAAATTTACATGTTACGCTTCCATGCAAACAGTAAAAACCACTTGATTTACTAGAACGAAATATTTCACAGTGAAATAACATGCTCTTGACTGTGTAACAAAGTATTAAAATAACTTCCAGTTAACAATTTTTGTATTTTAAAAAATTTCTGTATTTTAAACATTTTTCTTGTACTTTTGCAGTTTTTTTATATTCGAAATATTACATGTGGGCTTCTATATACTTTGTTGCGTAGCTCATTAAATGTTAGTTAACCGTGAATTATTTCGTTTAAGTAAGTCAATTGGTTTTTACTATTTGCATGGCAGCGTAAATGCAAATTTTGTCTTTGACGCACCGTTATGAGAAAACTATGAGAGCTAAAATAGTTTCGCAAGAGGAGACTGTACTCCCAAGTATCGTCTATAAAACGAGCACTATTTCATAAGAATATAAAATTATGATTTTTCGCACTTAAACACCCTGAAGGGTGAACTTGCATATTTTTACTTCTTATCAACGCCAAAAGCTAACGAGCGTAATGAAATAAAACAATTCACACTGAAACTACAACTTGAAGTATATAATTGCAAATCACAAAAAAATTTCGAAAATTCAAAACATTTAAAAATTGATTTCATTTCGAAGTTATCGCAGCGGATAAGAAATTAAAAAAAACATGCTAATTAGACTTTGAAATGCCAGTAATGAGAAATGGCTGAGCTAATTATTTATGCAAGGGAAAAATGTAGTCCCTAGAAATGTCTACAAAACTTACGCTGTTTCATATAAATATAAAATTATGATTTTTCTCATTTGAATGTTCTTAAGGGCACTGCCTAAACCTCGGAGCCTTGGAGTGAGAAAGAATAGATACATATATATTTACTTATGTTCGGTGGGGCTTAGAACCTGTCAAACCTTCATAGATAAATGCCGCCACTAACTTTCAAATGTTCATCTCGGTTTGGCCCACATAGCTATTCGATTTTCAAGCTCTTTTTTTTTATTACCTGAAAACTATGAACACTAATAAGCACTTAAATGATAAAAAAACACTCAAAAAATAAACTTCCTCTTCTCAACGTGAAAATGGATTTTGTCCGAAAGCGGCATCATTAAAAAGACAGAGCAGCGCCGAATATTGTATAACCTACATTCATATATTTTCTCACACCACGGCGCATGGATGGTGTCGTAGCGTGTCACGTTTATTCTTTTTACTCGAAACCGCTAAACGTATTCCAAACACGTGTATCTACGAAATGAACACACTCACTTCAAACTACGCTTCTATAAAGAAAAACATCACACTCATTAGGAATATGATTTAGGGGCCACTCAAAATGGCTACAAACGACCTATTTAGATCGCTGTAACTTAAAAAAATTGTAAAACACAAAACTTAATACTATCCATCCATAATAAAATTGTAGTCCCGCCGCTTAAAATACCGTAGATAAAGATGATGGTATATCGCGAAAATTGGCTGTGTTGACATACTCTTGAAAAAGCTGTAGTTCCTTGCAACATGTATGATTGGATGATACACGTCTGGCGCAACATAGCTGTCTGCAGACCAATAACATGCAACACATATTACAGTAGCGGGATTCTTATTGGCTCAGTACAAGTACAAGCGAAGGCCAGTAGTATTTGATAAGTTGAACGCATATTGAAGCCCAGCAAGCAATCAAATTTTCCCGCGATAAACCATAATCTCTAAGGCTAGGAATATTTCGCGAGTTCAACGACCAACAGGCTAGAATCCATTATCCTGTGTATACCGAAGCCCTACCATTCGTCTATTACCTGCTACACATTCCGACAGCAGACAATGAACGAATAGAAGGGATTTGAGTATGTATACGACATTAGATTCTAGCATGCAGGTCACTGAACTCGCGAATTTTTCCTAGCCCTAATAATCTCTGTTCATAGAAAAACTACTAGTTCGAATACACTACACACCAATTAGACGCGACACTAACAACAATGCAGGTATATATGGATCATGATAAAGTGAGTACCACTGGTGACCATCTCGTCTAGAGCGACGACTAAAAAAATATTACTTATTGTGACTTTAGACGTTGACTCTTGAGTACAGTATAATATGTACAGTCTGATTGTTACGATGATTTTTTTATACAAAGTAGTGGCAGGAAACTATAAATTAACCGAAAGGAAAAAAAAAACAATAAGGACTCCAGAAGTGCTCGTTTTATCCCTAGCCACATATATCGTCACACGTTGCTATCTGAAGGTTATCGCTAGTGACACTGGTTTACCGCGGGAAAAATCGGTTAATTGCTAGCCTTCAATATAATATATTATATTAAATCGACTATCAGACGTTCACCTTTCGTTATTAGCGTGTCCGCATTTTACTGGCACCGATACTGGATATTTGTGATTCGTCTTTAAACAACTACATATACGCGAAAATTTGAAACGTATTTCCAGTATGTTTATATACCTCAAACAATGTATCACTAGCTTTAAAAATTCTGCGCGTTTATTAGAAACACAATGCGGGTCCTATCTTGACTGTGTGGATAACTTTATAGCGTCGCCGTTCGCGGTCGCGTTCCTCCCTTTTCTCGCGTCTCGTAACATGCGCTGTAGAGAAGTACTGTAGAAATGTTTTCAGGATGAACGCTACACGTACCGTGCTGCGCGCGCATCGACTGCCCCTCTGCCGCTCCTGCCCGTCCCCAAGCTGACTGCTCCTACAAGCTTTGGAGCTAACTTTATGTACATTTATGGACACAAAAAGTGGGCTACCGATTAAATCCACGTCGGCAATCATCGGCGGTGTGCAAGCGGGAGTATGGCATTTAGGCAATTTGCAGAACAACGAATGGCGTTGCGTTGGAACTACATTGGACACAGGTTCTGCTGTAGGATTTGAGAATCGCACGTTCACACCTTCCTCAAGCGACCAGGCACTGTATATTGGCTTAATCAGTGCAGCGCAAATTGCATGTATTAAATGCAAAAATTACACATGTCCATTTATAATATACGTTGGGAATGCCCAAAAAGGAAATCGTGGTTAGAAGTTATATATACATATATGTATATGTATGTATATGTATATATATATATATATATATATATATATATATATATATATATATATATATATATATATATATATACATACATACATACACTAACAGGAGTTCACAAACAACACCGACAAATTCCGGCAGGTGATTCCTTGTGAAATAAAGCAGGAAATATATAAGACTTTTTGTAGTAAAATTTAGGAAGAAATTCGCCTATGAAAATCAATTTTTTAAAATTTGATTTCCCCACAAACCGAACACTGTTCAACGTAAACTAACAAAACTCAAAACATTACTTCATCAATTTTTTAAAAGTTGATTTCCCCACAAACCGAACACTGTTCACCGTAAACTAACAAAACTCAAAATATTATCTCATGACAATAAGGCTGACAAACCAACAGCAAACGCCGGTTGATATACACAAACCTTACGAAAATAAAAGGGGTGGTCACAATTAAATTGCTGACATATTTTTTAACGTAAGAAAAATTCAAAATTCAAAAGTGAATTATTGGGTAACGAGAACTTAGTAATGAAAAAGGTCCTCATATAGCGACTGTCTAGGACGCATAGATTTCGTGCAAAACGCACGTCAAGTTTTGGCGTGGTAAAACAGAGCCTAGTGTGTAGGCAACACTGCGAATACAAGTTTCTGGTTTATTCCACAGCGCTGCAAAGATGATGGTGGACATTCACTGTAAAAATCACGAACCGTATAGTTTAAATTGGTCACATAACAGTAACCATCACTTTTCTTCCTACTTATTATTGCTATGCTATTGCATAATATTGTTTTAAACAGGAAAATTCCTTGAACCCAGTGTGAGCATATAAAGGGATACGGCTGCTCAGGTTGTACTAAAAATAATAACAGGTGGTCTCATGTCATCTAACGTGAGTTTAATTAAATACATGCATGCATTAAAACGATAAGAAATGGCGAGAGGGTCTCATGTAAGAAGCTTAACTCTCGCTGATGAGATTAATTAAACGGATAATATATTTTAGTAGAAATTTATAAACTTTAGGCTGATGAGAAGTAATCGTTGAAATTGGAGGTATACCTTTCTTCAGCTCGGAAATTTTGAATGGGAGATTGTCGTTGACTACGTAGAAAATGGAGCAAGAATATCAAAGTTGTCGATTTTGTGGAGAGGACTTCTTGGGGTGTACTGCGCTACGACATGAGAAGAGTCAATGTGTGAAGAATCCGTTCCGGGTTGTATTAAACTGTGAACTATGTTCTAGGAAGTTTTCCCGAAATGATATCTTAAAAAGACACATCATGACCTGCAAAGTTACCGTAATGCTCCTTGGTAAACTGGAAACCTACTATCAACGAAATTAACTCCCACTGAAAAAATGGGTGATATGTACCAAGAAGACGAGGGCCTAAAGGAATGTGTAGATAATGAAAATCATGAGATGCAGTCAGTTCAAGCGAAATACATACGTACGAGACCCTCAGGAAAAATTACGGGTTTCTTCAAAATGTAACTAAGAAGAATGAAGATGAATATGGGGTACATATGAAGTGAACCTTATATATTGATAATTTTGAAAAAGAATCTACTGATCCGTTGTTGTCGAATAAAAGGGAATTTGGTGTACTCGTTGAAGATGAAGAAGATAGGTAAAACTGGTTTTATTTTCTAAAGGAGCTTTGGCTGATGTGAGAAATACTAATGCATGAATCAGTGTGGAAAAATTAATTTATAAAATTAATGATTTACTCTCCAGACGTCACCTTCTACTTGAAACATTTTAGCATGTTGAATAAGACTAAAAAAAGTCGTGATTGCGATACTCTGTGTAAATGTACTGTATATATTAGGGAAAATTTACGTTCTAATTTGATTTTGACTTGTGACATACAAAGATGTATAAAAATAGACAGCATCAGATTAGAGTAACTGAAGTGGATGGTGAATGAGGTTAGAGATTACGAGAGTGTGCTAAGAGTAGATTGAAATTAATGAATTTATGTTTGAAACATGTGTATGCTTACAGCTAAGATGAGTGAATGATCCAAATAGTAGGCCTACCATATAATTTTTACGTTTGATTTTAGGTGTAATAGTGAGGTCTAAAATCGAGTTCTAAAATTGAGGTTTAAAATTGAAGTCTAAAAGTGAGGTCTAAACTTGAGTTCTAAAACTGAGGTAAAACATTTAGGTCTAAAATTGAGTACTATAGCTGAGATCTAACTTTGTAGTCTAAAATTGAACTATAAAATTGAGGTCTAAAATTGAGGTCTATAAGTAATGTCTAAAATTGAGGTCTTAAAGTGAGGTCTAAAAATAATGTCTACAAATGAGCTGAAAATGACAGTGTTCGTGATCTGTTTGCCAGGTTTCGCCACGACTGCAGTCACGTTGACGAGCTATTCACCGATGTTCGCCACCACTCCGGCCATGACGATCAGCGGTTCGCCCATGTTCGCTGCCATTTCAGCTACGTAGGCCGCCACTTCGTCTATACCTTAGTCGTCTGTGACCTGGGTCATCATCGAGAATAATAGCAACATCTGTAGTTGTGTTGTAGGTTTCGTTTCTGCTGCGAGGACTTCGTATTCAAGATTGCAATGTAATTACTTGAACCGCATGAGTGTACAAAGGCTTGGTTTTTGCTGTAAAGTGAAAATATTACATATTTAAGTTTCGATGCTATGGATGAAGCTATTATTAAAATCATTACTGATTGTATGTTTTCAAAAGTTATCCTATGTGTTTTTTTACGTAGTAGTATGAGGATAATATATTGTAAATAAGTTCATTTTCTGTCAATAAATGTGTTTTTTACCCTTAGTGTTCGATAAGTATTATAATTAAATTCTGAACAAACATATAACGTTAAATGTGCAGGAAGGTAGAGTCATGATAGAAAAAAATTAAAACTTGCATGGATAATACTGGTATTGGGATATTACATTTCATAGCTGAGTAGAGGAAAATGTGTGTATATATATATATATATATATATATATATATATATATATATATATATATATATATATATATATATATACACATACACACACACACATTTAATGCTAACAGTAAAGGTGTGGATGAAATGTTCTGACAGGAACAATGGTGAGTGAAGATCGAGATGATGACAAGAAGAGGGGGAAGATGGTAGGTGTAGTGGAAGGGGAGGGGACAGAGGATGGGGTAGGGAGTGATGTGGGTGTGGGGGTGTTGGGTGGATGAAATGTGGGGAGGGGTATAGTTGTAGGATGTGATGATGAGGAGGGGAATCCATTACGTGACTCACAACCAATTAGAGAATGGGTTGGGGAGGGAGCAGTAAATTATTATATGTATGTAAAAAGTGGTGGGGGGAATCAGTGTGTTGTTGGAGCTCATCCAGGTAAGACTTGTTGGTTATTTTTTTAAATTAAATACTTTTTGTATAAGAAGTTTCTTTATTAAATATAATTTATATAAAAATATTTTTATTGAATTTTAATTTTTCAAATGTGTTCGGGGTTCAAACGGAATACAAAATTGAAAAATCTTCGGAAGACTCGGAAGAACCCTAAGATGTTTGACAGAAACAATATGGCGGCCAGAAACAAGATGGTGGTAACATAATTGTAAACATTTTTTTTCGGAACTTTAACATTTATAGGAATTTTTATTTGTTTTTTAATTTTTGAAATTATTTTGGGTTTTTTGAATTTTTGCTATTTTTTTTTAATGTTTGGACATTTTTTTGGAAATTTAACGTTCTGTGACCTTGACGAAAAGGTTCAGGTTAAAGGTCAAGGCCATCCAATATGGCCGCCGCTATGTCATCCAAGGTGGGCATCATAGAGGTCAAAGGTCACTCACACATCCTCAGCCGCCACCCGCTGCACCAGTATCGGTTGTTTCTATCTACTTAGTTCATATTTTAACAGTACAAAAATATTTAATTGACAGTCGCGGTGACGTTCTAGTCTGACTACTCGCTTACATCTTTACATATAACATATTGGCCGAATATTGGAATGACCTAGTAGGTTTTCTCGGGACTGTGTGTGACTGTCGACTGCTGATCCATTGTGACTTAACTCCACATTTGTTAAGCACGGACAAAACGTGTAACACAATATTTGTAGTGATTCTTAACAACAAAACCTTCAGGAACAACCACTGAACAAAAAGTACTAAATATCTCACATCAAGCAATAAACTTGATCCTGATTACAGAATAATGTTGAGTTGTTGGTCAAGGTAGTCGCAAACGGCCACTTTCGCCCCGTTTGACAGAACCATTGTCGCTCTCTTGAGCGAAACGACTGCAAACGTCGTTCCGTCCATGAGTCCGAACATCGACTGTTACCCACAAAGCTCACTAAGCATCTACGTTTCACGTTAAATAAATGTTGTCACAGCAATTTTGTCAGAAGAACGTGATGCAAGGATCAGATTTAATCATATTTTCTTGTTCTGTAGGTAGACAGTTCTGACTGACCAGTGATTAAAGTAGTGATTATTAACACTTACACTACGTAGTGAAAGCTTATTATGAAGTGTAAGGTTATTATAAGGTTTTATGTTGCTGTTCCCTCTGTTACTGTACGCAATCCCGTATTTTACAACTGTCAGTTGTAATATATGAACGCACAACTTGCTAAATATTACTGTCAACTGAGTTGTATACCGTTACAAACAAACACGTGTCAGAGCGAGCGAGTGAAATGTCAAAACATTAAAATTCCAATATTCAAACTGCGTGAACGCGAACATTTCTGAACAACCGTATTGCAATCAACTAAACTAATATTGACAAAATAATATTCTATGGTATCGTGCTATTTAATATATGTAATTGGTTCGTAAATACCATTTGTATGTTCCGTCATAATACGCGACAATTCTATATGGATACTTGAGCAATAAGAGCTAGTTATACAAACTAGTGTTTTCTTGACATAGCCTAGGACCTACCGTTGTTGCGTACAACGCTTTCAAAAGACTTCAGTATAGTTGCTGCCGAGGATTTGCGTGCTTACCTTACAAACATTCAGATGTTTCTGCACGCACTAGTTGTAAAATAAAGACGAGGGACAGTTAACAATTTATTAGAACGTGAAAGTAAACATTTGTAGAATGAATACAAATTAAATTACAAGACAATAGTATAGACTAAAAATACACCGAAATCTGATGTTTGTGTCACAATGTCAATATTGTTACTCTCCTTTAAATATGTCACTACTTATGAACATGACATAGTATCCGTGGTTATTCTCTACTAAAGGCGCTTAAGAATTTGTTAACCGCAATTTCATGCTGCGGTTTGTATCCTTTTTGTCCATAGCCTTCGCTTTCCGTTGCGCGACGCCACGCTCTCATCTATCGCCTGCGGGGAGGCCTGCCCGTTTATTGTGTCCATGACTGTACATTACAGAACCAACCTCCTAGCATACGGTGCGCAGGCCGCTACGCTGCAAAATGCGGTGCGGCGTAAATTATTCTTGCCAGGCCCTGGGGGGGTTTTGTGCCTGAGCAAGTTAAATTTAACCCCACCTTTTTTTCCCCCAAACCGAAAAAAAAGTTAGGTTATATATTTCGTTCGCTAGGTTACTGTTGCAGGCTGGTAGATGGACGAGATAATTTCTCTCTCTTCTCTCTAATATGCTGGTAATTATACGGAAAGAGAGAGAGAGAGAGAGAGAGAAACAACGTGCATGCATGAAGTAAATAATATTACAAAGTTCTTAATGTTGAATTAAGTTGAATTTTTAATTCAAAGTAAGAAAATAAATATATCTTGTTGCGAGTCCACGCATGTCGCGTCCTTGCTGCCGCCCTGGGCAACTATTCGGGGCCTTATTCTTGTGATTTTCTACTACCTCTCTCGCTCCTGTCACCCCGCATCAAACGCCAAACGCGTATTCCCGCCTACCCGAGCGTGAGAGGCTCAGAAGCGACGGAGCAGTAAGGTCGACCTTGAAGCGCACATCAAATACCGCGTCGCCTCAAAACGGTTTTTATTATGGGACACTAATCAGTGACCATATCATTTTATTGGTGGAAAGTCTGCAACTAAATTCAGTGCATGTCGCAATCTTTTCACATGCATCCGGTTAGCACATTTTGAAATACGGAAATCTTTCAGACAACAGGCCGTTTTGGGCCATGTTGGAGCACTTAGAAACAGCGTTTTATGAGCCACATTATAGCAACGAGCCAAGCTATCAACTAGCGTTCAAGATATCCGCCGATTCATTGTTACTATAGAATGTTTAGAGGCGCACTGGAAAAAGTACTATTACCAATTACCACAAAATATTTTGTCAAAATGGACAGTACCAAATTTTTTTTTGTCGTGACTACAAAAAATTGTGTAACCACTACAAAATTATTTCGTGAGGTCCATTGACAAAACATTTAGTCGCCACCACAAAACAGTTTTTTTGTGAGACCATATAAACTTATTGCTGGAAAGTCTGTAGCAAAGTTCAGTGCACATTACTGAGTTTCACATACATTCGGTTAGTAAATTTTGAAGCACGTAGTTTGAAAAGGCCGTTTTTCGCTACGTTGGAGGTCTTCGGAATAGTGTTTTTAACGAGCGTGGTGTTAGCATTTTTTTTTTCGGCATAACAGTTGGCTGTGAGACAAAACATCGTCCTAACATTGATACTAACATTGCAATGACATATATAATCAATAAAATTAAATTATATAATTTAACAATTTAGTACTTTTTAATATTTTGCCGCAAAAATTAAGTACTTTATTTTTTTTCGTGTAACGTAGGTTCATATCTGTTGCGCAAGCTACGAGCGTTGTAAACAACTCCAAGAAATATTGGCGTTTTGGGGTAAACAACGGATTCAGCACTGAATTAGCAAAAATATGAAAATCGGCAAGTAAGATTTAATTCTGCACGATTTTGCTACACTTGACCTATCGTTTAAGCCGCGTAGACAAGGGCGCAATAAGGACAAGACTACTCCACTCAATGAAAAATGCATCGCCTCTGTAAGCGGAGTGCTAAACCGTTGAACCGTTAAACCTCTTTCTATTATGTTTATTTGAGGAAATAACACGAACTTTAAACTATGCTTGCGCCATTAAAAATAATAAGTACGCTTGCTAGTAACGTGGTGTGGGGTATCACAAATTGCCTGTTTGATTTCATCACTGAGTGAGGGATGACTTTCCTTAGTATCAACAAATTATTATTTTCTCATATGTACATGCATTTCGACCTTTCTTTTGTATAATGATGTGTAATGTGGTAGGCTATCGTTTTTTTAATACGTGGTAATTTTATTTTCAGACATATGTTAATTTCTTCGCCATATATTTATAACTAATATATATTAATTCGGAATACAAAATAATTTGCACAGTTCCTCTGTTACTGGATTATTACAGCAAGGACAAAAATTGTATCACTGTTTATCACGGGGCGAGAGAGTTTGTTTTGAACAAGCATCGTCATGGCGGCTGACGAGATTGAAGAGATGTGTGGGTGCAGCAAAAATCCGGTAAGAACTGGGTATAAAGGAATAAAATGCGATGGAATATGTATTAAATGGTATCACACCCAATGTGTTAACATCTCTGGAAAGGAACACGAAATACTTAGTAAATATGGACATAGGATCAAATGGTTTTGTGTCAGCTGTGATGCTAAATTTCAGGTGTTTTTGTTAGCAGGTGACACACTCGGTAAAGTGAGTGAAATGAGTGGTGCAATAAGTAATTTAATGGATACGGTGAAAGGCTTAAATAGTGAAAATAGCGTGTTAAATACCAAATTGGACTCTGTAATAAACGATATTTCTTTGTTGAAAAGTGGGGAAACGCATCATCAAAACAGACAGCCTAAGGACACTTATGCAAGTAAGATATCTTCTGCTAATTTGACTTTGCGGAAGTTAGGAAAACGTAATGAGGATGCTAATGTTAACCCAAAAGTGCTTTTAAACGCAGGACAAGGCGGGCAAGACGAACCCAAAGCTGCTGTAATAAAGGATTCATCAAACAGGAGTTATTCTACAGGACGCGGACCTAGGCATCTGAGTGGAGCTGACAGAACAAGCAAGAAAAATAAATTTGTCTTGTGTACAGCTAAATCAAGTTCGAAGATTAAAGTGACTGCGGTGGTGAGGCTACGATGGATTTTTGTTTCAAGGTTAGATCCATTAGTTACCAGTAGTGAGGTTATAGACCATCATAAGGCTGCCCTTGGTGTTCAAGTTCAATGTGAGGAACTTCAAACCAGATATCCTGGATATAATTCGTTTAAGGTAGGATTACCTGGTGATAGTTATGACAAAGTGTTTGACGCATCTATTTGACTAGAGGGCATATTGGTTACTAAGTATTTATTTCCTAAATACCAAACAAGGTCTAATATAAATAAGAGGCTAAGTACCAGTAATGGCAATGATAATTTTTTAGAGGAAGAATCAAAGGAAGATCCAAACGTAATTTCAGTCAAGTAAACTATATTGTGCATACTGAATCTGAAGGTGGTTATAATGTTAAGATTTTATATCTGAATGCTCAGCCCTTAAAGGAGAAGTCTGATATGTTAGAGGTAATGCTCTACAAACCATTTTATATTGCATTGTGTATAAGTGAACATTGGTGTTGTGTCGACACCTGCCATATTGTGAAAATAAACCATTTTAACTGATCAAGTATGTATTGCCGTTGATCCCACAAAAGGGGTGGTGCTGGTATTTATATAAGAGAGGGGATCAAGTTCGATGTTTTAGATATTAGCAATTTCTGTAATGAGATGAATTTAGAAGCTGTTGCAGTTAGAATAACTCACCTTAAGCTAATTTTAATAGCTATTTATAGACCATTATATGGAAATGTTTTAATTTTTCTAGATAATTTCGAGAGCCTTCTCAGTTATTTAACCCTAAATAATAATTATTACATATTGGTATGTGGAGACTGGAATATAGATATCAACAAGGATATGACTACTAATAATGTTCTTAGGGACATCTTAAGAGCTGTTGATTGTAGATAGCTGATCAATTTACCCACAAGAGTTGAAGCTTGTTTGGACAGTGTAGTATGCAACATACATGTTAGTTTTATTAATACCAAGATTCTGGCTGAATGTTTATCTGATCATAATACAATATTAATTACTTTAAGTGGTATTTTCAATTCTAAATTTGTAAATGCTCCAATCAAACAAATTGTTACTAAATCCTTTTCACCAAGGCATGTCAATAAATTTGTTTCTGCATTTTATTCTAAAGATGTTAATTTTACAGCGTTTGACATATTTTTTGAAATTGTTTTAGCAACAATTGATCTCTACTATCCTTTTACAATTTTAACTGCAAATAATTCTAATCATAGTCATATTTAAAATTGGTATACAAATGACTTACAAGCTCTAAGGGTAACAGTAAAAGCAGCCCATTCGACATATAATCTGGTAAAATCAGATTTGGCTAAAAGCGCTTATGTAATATTGTGTAATAAATATAAGATGGAAGTTAAGCAAGCCAAGCTTAATGCAAATGAGAAGATTATCAACTGTTCAATAAATAAATGTAAAGCAGCTTGGTCGATTATATCAGCTGAAAGAGCTTCAAACCCTGTTATTAGCAATAGCAAGTTATCCGCAGAGAAATTTTCAGACTATTTTAGGAATTCTGTCATTGGTTTGCACAAGGGTTTAACACAGTGTAACATAACAGCTGCTGAAATTTTGTCTACTGATTGTAAATTGTTTAATTGTTTTCATTGGAACCTAGTGTCTTGTACAGAAGTGATGTCTATTGTCTGCAAAATGAAAACATCTAAAAGTAAAGACATATATGGCGTGTCCAGTGACTTTTTGAAATCTGTAATTCACTCAATAATTATTTCTTTAACATGGTGTATTAATAATTGTTTTATAACGGAGGTATTCCCTAAGCTTTTGAAAATGTCTAAAGTTGTACCTATTTATAAGAAGGGACCAAGAGATCAACCCTGCTCTTATAGACCTATATCTATTGTAACAATATTTTCTAAAATAATTGAATCTGTGATGTTCACTCAGTTATATAATTATTTTGAAGCATGCAGTATATTTTCTGATTCTCAGTATGGCTTTCGAAAGGGCCGATCTACCATCGATGCCGTCGAGGATCTGGTTAATTTCATAATTAAGAATTTTGAACAGAAGGTTTACTCTCAAGCAATATTATTTGATCTTACTAAAGCCTTTGACTGTGTGCAAAGAGACATTTTGCTATATAAACTGAACCATTATGGTGTATCCGGGTCTGAATTAATGCTTATTAAATTATCTTACTGACCGATATCAATGTGTGTATGTTGATGGTAAACACTCTACTCCTGGTTCTATTAATTTTGGTGTACCTCAGGGGTCTGTACTGGGCCCTCTCTTGTTCTTGATTTTAATGAATGACTTACCCAAGAGTATTTCTGCTAATGTTGTAATGTTTGCTGATGCTACTACTATATTTAGTGCTAGTGGTGACCTTCTTTCACTAAGAGAATTTATTAATGTAGCTTGTAATGATGCCAAAAAATGGTTCTTAGCCAATGAACTCATATTTAATGAGTCTAAAACTCAAGAAATATATTTCTCATTATATAAGTCAAACATTGATGTTCTAGCTGCCAACAGTAATGTTAAGCTGTTGGGTGTTATTTTAGATAGTGGTTTGAAATGGTCTGAGCAAATCAATCATGTATGTGCTAGATTGTCAAGGGTTATATTTTTACTATCACATCTTTAAAAAAAAGGGTATCTAGACCTTTTATCAAAAGTGCTTATATTGCTTTTTTTCCCCTAACATTTTATTGTACGGCCTTCGCCTTTGGGGCAATGGTATTGGTATTAAGAGAGTTCTAATAATACAAAAAAAGCAATAAGAAATTTAACTAATGCTGACTGGAGGGCTAAGTATAGACCTTGATTTATCCAGGAACAAATTCTTACTGTAATTAATTTGTATATTTATGTATGTCTACTTTATGTTAAAGACAATTTAAATAGATATTCTAAAGGTAATGATATTCACTTTCATAGTACTCGTTACAGTTATTTATTAAACAAAGCTCAAGTTCGTCTATCTAAGACGCAAAATAATTTTGAATACATGTCTTTGTGTCTGTTTAACAAACTTGATCCCAGAGTTCTTGCTACGAATATGCACAAATTTAAAACCACAGTGTTTAGATGGCTAGTCAACAAACCGTTTTATCATTTAGATGAATATTTTAACTGTACCATTGATCTGGCCTTGTGATGTTTTTGAATTAATTTCGGTTTTATACCGTGTCTGATGTCTTCTATTAATGTTTGTTTTTGTACTATGCTTGATGTTTTGTATCAATGTTTGTTGTTGTGCAATTCAATTATAACAAATATAGCAGTGTAAATTATTTATATACATAAGTTATTGACAAGGTGCTCTACAAAAGATAAGTATTTTATAAAGTTATCGTAAAAGTGCACACAGTACGAATAGACACTCAATAGCACAATATCAGAAAATAAGGACAGTTAATATATAAATATGTGTCTAGAAACGAAAGAGTTCAACATCACTGCTTGTTTAAAACGATAAGCGTCGTGCCTAAGAAGGCAGGCCTGTCCTAACGTTTGTTTGTTACCAGGCACTGCCTGGTGCCTGGTAATACGCAACCGCTAGCACAGGATTGTCTTGTTGGTTGCAGATGCTGCAGGCAGTACAACAGCAATGCACATGTCTCCCATACATTTCGGTTGTAAATAATATGTGACGCGGAAAAGAAAAAGGAACTTTTTATTGGCCAAGCATAACTTACAGGAGAGAGTAAACTCGAAGTTATGGTATAATTTGTAAATTGTTCGTTTTAGTTGATTAACTGCTGTGGATAATTTTGTATGCAACAATGACTTCGTAAGAAGCTACCGGGTTATGCCACAAGTGGATATTTACGTATTTATTTTTAATGTCTTTTTGATCAAAACTTTCTCTTTGCTTCGTTAAAATAAACATAATATACTTATTTACGTTAAATTTGGGGGCAGAAACGTGATTTTCGAATTAG